>PITA01025177.1:0-24735 GCA_004023965.1 Spilogale gracilis
GGGGGGGGGGGGGGGGGGAGAGGGCAGGGCCGCCGGCCATGAGCCTCTGTCCGGGGAACTCAAGATTTCAAAGAATTCCAAAGTCCTAAGGCCATGAGTCCTAGGTCACTTCGTTCAGCCTCCGCCCAGGACTGGAGCTCTTTTTGTCAATTCCAGCCTGGGCGTGGGTGCCTCCCATGAAGAGGACCTTGGAGTGGCGACAGCCAGTCCTTCCTTCCTAGGCCTGGTTCTGATTATTAAGGTGTTCTTCCTTAAGCTGGAGGGGAGTCTATCTTTCTATCCACCTAGCCTTCCAGGATCTAAGCCCTCCATATATCTTAATCTAAAGATACTGGAAACAACCATTGTAGTTGTTTTTTTTTTTTTCAGACCTAAGGCCCCTCAAGTTCCCTGCACATTTTCTCTGTGGCTAGATATGCCAGCCAGGATTCTTTTTATTTAGAAGGTAAACCTGCCTTGTGTCTGGTTAATTTTATTCTGAAGGAATTCCTGACTCACCCAGTGCCGGTCTTTCTCAGTTGGGCAAAAGGGTGGGTAGACGCAGAGTATTCTTGGGGGCGCCTGGCTCTCGATCTCAGGGATGTGAGTTCCAGCCCCCACACTGGGCATAGAGATTACTTAAAAAAATAAGACACACAGTATTCTTGTGTAGCAATAATACTGATATTTAAGGGGTGCCTGGGTGGCTCCGATGGTTAAGCATATGCCTTCGGCTCAGGTCATGATCTCGGAGTCCTGGGATCGAGCCCCGCATTGGGCTCTCTGCTCAGTGGGAAGCCTGCTTCTCCCTCTAATCTTCTCCCCTCTTATGCTCTCTCTCTCACTCTGTCTCTCTCAAATAAATAAAATCTTTAAAAAAAAATAATACTTAAGAACAACAAAAGCTAATGTATTTTGAGTGTTTACTTGTTCTATGAAATCTTGAAAGAGAGTTATAGATATTAACTCATGTAATTCCCATGGGAACCACATAAGGCCGTGTCTTGGGTGGGGTTCCTAGAAGCAGAATCAGAGACAGGGACTCAGGCAGTCAGGATTTATTGAGGCAATGCTCTTCAGAGAAAATCCACGAGGGAGTAAGGTCTCAGGTAACGTCTAGCCTCGGCTGGATTCAAGAAAGGTTCTGGAGGGTAAACCCAACTGCAGAGAGGCTCCACTTGGAGGCAAAGGAACCAGACCTTTTTTTTTTTTAAGATTTTATTTATTTATTTGACACAGAGAGAGATCACAAGTAGGCAGAGAGACAGGCAGAGAGAGAGGAGGAAGCAGGCTCCCTGCTGAGCAGAGAGCTGAATGTGGGCCTCGATCCCAGAACCCAGATCATGACCTGAGCCGAAGGCAGAGGCTTAACCCACTGAGCTACCCAGATGCCCAAGATGCACATTTTTAAAGGAAATCACTAAAACCCTGTTTATGGAGTTCAATACCTCTTAGCTTCTAAATAGGACACAAATTGGACAAGGAAGAGCACGCCAACTTGGAGGGAGGATTTGGGAAGAGGACTGCAGTATCCCAGGGAGCAGGGACGCCCTGGGACCATCTGCACAGCCTGCTGTGAGTTCCCTGCAATGGGGAGCCAGGCAGTGGGGTCTGAGTCCCACCTGCAAAATCTAACGTGGGGAGGGTGGCAGCGGAGCAGAGGAGGAGGAGGACCTGTCCGCCCCAGGGGATCAGTCTGCACCCCACAGACCTCTTCCCACAAGCACGGTGGGCCAGATGTAAGCCCTGAGTTGCTTGGGAGCTGTTTAGAATTCTACCCCAGGTTCGATTAGCAGGGCAGTGGTGTTAGCTGATGAGAACCGACCACAAAGGCTTAGCTGTTTCTACAGGTGCTGACCAACCGGGAACACCAGGTCCCAGGAAGAGGCAGAAGGGACCACGAAGCTGGCCAAAACCAGAGGAGTCCGCATTTCAAGGGCAACTAGATCAATGGTGTGAGATCCTGCTCATGATATTGTTAAAGTCTCCGCCCCTGGGCGAGGCTTGTGCCGTTAGCCTCCTGTGGGATACGTGGCCAGGCCCTAATTTACACCACGAGGGTGCCCCCAAGACCCCCTCCTCTGCACATGCTGATACCCAAATGGGGTACGCGTTCACGGGGCCGTCAGTGGAGGCACACTCTGCATTTTGCCCTGGGAGACCATCCTTTGGGAGCGACTCCCAGTGATCTCCCTGTTTGTGGCAAGTAATAAACTCTGTTTTCTTGCTATCAACCCTGGTGGGATCTTGTTAAAACAGAGGGACCCAGGGAAGCGCCTGCCCGAATACCAGGGCCCGAATGAGGATTGAGCCACTGGAGAATCTGTGTCTTGCAGAAAGGGTGGGCGGATCTTCCCAGGGAGGGCCTCGGAAGGACTCACAGAAGTGGCCACAGAGAAAGTGACAGACTCGGTTGTAAACAGGGCCACGGAGCTTGAAGCCCCATGACAGGGTCAGCTGGATAAGGACTCCTCTTGCTCTCCCTCTGTCCTTCCTGCCCTTCCAGCCCCAGAGGGGTCAGAAAGAGCAGGGAGCTTGCCCCTTGCCCTGGTGAGTGGGAGGATGGGCACGTTCCCTTCAATGAAAGCCCACACATTTTCTCCCGTATTGGACTGGGCATCCCAGCTTCTGAATTGGATTGACGGTATGTGGGGGCCCATCATGCCCAAAGGGTTTTGTATAATCAAGTAGCGATCTGAAAAGTCATGAGACTATCAGATTGTTTTTAAACAATGAAGATGCAGAGGAAGGTTTTTCTCTGCTGTGTGAATTTGAGAGTGGGGTGCCCCCAACTCCTGTGAGCCCACAATACCGTGCCCATCAGACCCTAAGTGCAGGCTATACCTATAAGCATCATAAAGGAGCAAAAGGAAACAGGAGGAAGTATTTTGGAGTGTGTGGGGTTCTAGGTGTGTTTCCTGTTCTTTTTACCTGAAAATCTTTTTAAAATTATACTGGATTTTATAACAGAATTCCCCCAAAAGGGACCTCATCCGGAGGCCAAAAGCCTGGCCTTCCCTCCCTTCTGCCCTAACTCTGAGTAGCAGCCAGGGGGTTGTGAGGCTCGGGAAGCAGGAGCCCGGGGTGTGACTGCTGCTGGGGACAGCAAGGCTGAAGGCACGCTCCCACACGTCATTTCTGCTCACGCAGACCCTGGGTTTGCTTCCTGATCAGCTCAGCTCATGACCACAGCTCAATTTACCTGAAGGGTGACACCTGGATTTTCCTTTCTCATGCTGCAAACATAAGTTGAGCCCTGACTTCCATGTTTCCTTGCCTCGCTGGAGCCACCTCCTGATTTCAGGGAGATGACCAGGCCGGGGCGGGGGGGGGGGGGCATCGTTTAAAAGGCCGCTGTTGGAGAGGCAAGCACTCAGTTTCAGAAACACCCAAGTTCAAGCGCAGAGGTGAAGTATTTTCAAGAGTCCCTGTTGCTGTAGACACTGTGGGTACAAAGCGACCCGATTCCCGACCTGGCTGAGCTGTGCGGGCCTGGGGCGAGCGTCCGATGTCCTGATCACGATCTGATTTGGTGTTGGTTGCTTGCAACTCTTCAGTGCTGCCCACTGGGGTCAGGCGAGTTCCGGGGGATGGTGGGGGGGACTGTGCTGTGGACCGTGCCTGGGCTGTGTCATCAGCACTCTGCCCCTCCCTTTTTTTCTTGCCTCGGACCTCAGGGACAGAGCCGCCTCAACCTATGATCACTGTGGTCAGCTGTGTGCTCAGGCGAGGTGTTTATTTAAGGCACACACGCCCAACTTCTCAGGTTACTTCTAAATATTTGGAATTGCTTTTATTTTTCTGCTTTGCATTTCTTTCTGGGCTGGTCCCATAAGACACGTTAGTCATGACACAGACTAGATCGCATTCTTCTGAAGATGCCATGTTGCCCCGGGATGGATTGTATCCGACTGGCACCGTGTATTACCATAACCGAATGAGACTTCAAACAGAAATTAAAGAGGCTCCATACATAAAGATGTATATATAAACGAATATACATCTCTCAGTGGTAGATAGAATGGCACTACCTAGTAACCCAGATAATCGGGAGCATACAGGACCGAGCGGCTTTCCCAACTGGCAGGATCCAATTGATGCTTTGTGAGACATTTCACCCAAAGACAGTAGGATGCTCACCATTTCTGGGCACTTGTAGATGGTTCACCGAGACCGGGCACATCCTGGTCTAGAAAACACATCTCTACAAATTTCAAAGAATTGAAATAGTAGAGAATGTGTTCTCTGATCATATTGGAATCTGACCAGAAATCAACAAAACAAATATACAACCACATACTTTAGTGTCTTTCCCTCATATGAAGGGGTTGCTTTTAAAGGCATTTATTAAATTAAAAAAAAATTTCTCTGTGTGTGTGTGTGTGTGCTTACTCTATGTTAGGCTCTTACTTTTGAGCACTGAGTCTAAGGATGCAAGATATCCTCCTTGGGAATTGCTTCTGGGACCACGGTGGGCTGTACAGAGCACCAGTTTTTCCACTTCGTGCTTTAATTTTTCATGTGACATGGTGAGCCTGACCTAACCACCCGCTGAAATAGAACCTGTCTTCAAAGCATGTAGATTGGCTCCCCTTGGGATACCCAAGGGAAGGAAGTTCTTAGAGAATTCCTAGACAGGACGTTACGAACGTTCTCATGATGGCAGTGCCAGGGGAATAGGCATAAGCCCCCCGGGGGATCTTTGGAAGGGGCAGTGCTCATCTCAATTCAGAACACCTAAAGGACTCCATGGAGGCTTGTTGAGCAACCTAATGAGCACTGGGCCATGCGGGTTCTATGTCTGATTAAAAATTACAAAAACAAGAGCAAAAAGTACACCCATATTGCCGTATAGGTTGTGCCACCACCATTGTTAAG
The DNA here is from genome assembly GCA_004023965.1 of Spilogale gracilis. Classification (NCBI taxonomy): domain Eukaryota; kingdom Metazoa; phylum Chordata; class Mammalia; order Carnivora; family Mephitidae; genus Spilogale; species Spilogale gracilis. The sequence continues at coordinate 4,858 of PITA01025177.1, forward strand.
AGAAATAGAGTCAGAATCTAACAAACCTAAGGACACTGACCACCCTCATGTCACTGGTACCACCAGCAGCCAAGCCCCCTGAGACCATCCAGTTCAGGGGTCCCAAACATACCTGCCTTCACGGCCAGGAGGTAAATGGTTGAGCTAATTAGCCTGAGTGTGATACACTAGGGTTGAGTGGGGTGTGTGGCAAGCTAGAGCACATATTTCTGCCTGAATGTGTTCATTTTCATTATTACCCTTAAGAACACTTGAGTGGTTCTACGTGCTTTCCGTCTCTTCATTCATTCATTCCCCAGCCACACCACGAGGTAGACGACTAGTATCGTCACTTTCTTAGATGAGAAATCCAAAGCAGACCAGTGCAGACAACAGCTGGAGCCCAGAATTCAACCCAGTGCCCAAGTCTGGGCTCATAGTTGGTGTGCCTCCCCAGCTAAGGACTTTGCATTTCAAAATTTCTGGAACCCCATGAAGGGAAAAACAAATCGCATCTGTAGACCTATTTTGGCCCCGAGGCTGTGAGTTTTCAAGCCCAGCTCTCCCAGCCCCCTCATTTCTCCGGCATGGGAGGTGCAAACCCCCCTCCTCCCCCCGCTCCCACCACAGAAAGAAGACACTTGCTGGTTAATGACAGACACTGGGAAAGGACGCAGCATTGATCACCTTCCCGCCTAGCTGGTTGGCCACACACCGCCCTGCCACCCCTTGTCCCTCAGGTCGGGAGCGCTCACGGGGTGGGGGTAGGGGGCGAAGCTGGCTTACCCTTGCCCAGTCCTGAGATGGCATCGGTGATCACCACCACTTTGTTCTGCACGGCTGACTTTGACCACAGCCGGGACACCTCTTGGTAGATGAACAGAAGACCACTGATTCCCAGGAGCAGCAGAGGCAGCATGAGCACGGCCGTGACTCCCATCTTGTTCTGGGCGAAACCAGAGGGGAAAGGACTTGGCTTTGCAAAGAGACTCTGATGAGGATGCCCGGCGCAGGGGGAGGACCTGGGAGGTCCCAGGCTACAGGGTGCATTCAGCCTGCACCCGTGTGTCTTCTCCAGGGAGCGGGGCTCTGTGCAAGCTCCCGGAGAGCTGCCTCTAGGGCTAAACACCCAGAGACCGTGCTACTCCCCAAACGTTCAATGAATAGGAAATTACTCACGGTGTGTCCAAAAGCAAACAGAATCCGGGGCCTGCCCTCCCAGAGGTTAATGACAAATTTAATTAAAATGGGTCTGCATTTTTGGAAGGAAATCCATTTGTTAAGGCCACTTGCTTGGGCCCTAATGACTATTTATAACTCTCGGTGCACTGAAGGGCTTTTCAAGGTAAATATAGTGTCTATTCTGATATTCAGGGACACATGCTGGCCGGGTCTGATTTCAGAGTTCTTGCCAGGACTTTTAAAGCTCTCTGGAGTGCCTGACTATTGGAGGTTTCCTTTGCAGTTGGGCGCTGGGCATTAGAGATAAGGACCTGGGATTGTCAGTGCCAACACCCCTGCCCTCTTTTCCTTGTAACCCTTGCATCGGGAGGCTTCCAGGTAGCTCAGACCAGCATGGCTGCAAGCCTTCTGGCCTCTCCCCCCTTTCTGGTTGGGGATCAAAAACATAGAAAAGTTGTTAAGCAGAATGGAGCTTGGAGAGAACGAATTGCTGGGAAGTGGGATATGAGCAGAGTTTGGAGGTGTTTCTCCTTACTTAAAATTTTACTTCCCTGGGCCTTAGCTTCCCTGTCTATAAAATGGGCACAGCAATCTCATCTTGCAGGGCTCTTACAGAACAGACTAAGATACTGTGTATTAACCCGGCACGGATGCAGCGCACAAGAGGATAATGGCTGTCCTCTTGAATGATTGAGAACACTAAGAATTTGGGGCTCCTGGCTGGCTCACTTTGGAGAGCATGTGACTCTTGATCTTGGGGTTGTGGGTTCAAGACCCATTTTGGGCATAGACACTTACAAATAATATATTTAAAAAAAAACACTAAGAATTTATATCTTAAATGCTAAATTTTTTAGTTACATAAGGGAATTCCAAAGGATTAGAAATAAAGACACATAAAAAGCTAAAAGCCTGTTCAAGTGTTCCAACTGCCAAAAAGAGGAAGACCAATCACGATGTCCTACTATGTGTTGGGCTGAGCAGGGAGAGGGGTGGGGAGCAGTGCCCGGGGGGTGGGAGTGAGGAAAAAGCATTTCCACCGAAAACCAGCCCTACCGTTTTCCTTTAACAGAAAGCAAAGGCAGTCCCTCAAGCACAGGTGGGTGTCATGGAATTTTAATACAGTGGACTAGTGCCTTCTTTACCTCCTTGGGTCCAAGTTCAGGTCTCTCTAACTGGGGTGATCTCTGAGGGGCTGGTTGCTGGCTACCCACTGAGCGCACCACTGGCAGCTGCATAAGAAGTTCATCAGTGAAGAGGAGTCTGAGCGGCACATCACAGGGTCTATCCCGGAGGAGGGAGGAGGCGAATGGAGAATAAGTCACTCTCACTTCAAGGAGGGTGATCGGAAATTGTTGGTGAGAAAATGATGCTTGAGTGGAGACCAGAGGAAGGGATGAAGATATATGAGGACAGAAGTTCTGGGCAAAGGGACCAGCAAGGTGCAAAGGCCCTGAGGTAGAATATGCTTGGGATTCTCAAGGAGCAGCAGAGATCAGTGCACGGGACAGGGGTAGGTGAGTAGGATAGAGTTAGACAGAAGTTGAGAACCTATATATCTTTAAAATAAATTTTTTTTATTTAAGTGAAATTAACATGTAATGTTATATTAGTTTCTTGTGAACAACATAGTGATTTGATGATTCTAGACATTACTCAGTGCTCACCTTGATAGGCATAAGCACCATCTGTCACCATAGAATGTTATTACAATATTAACTATATTCCCTATCCTATGCTTTTCATCTCTGTGATTTATTTATTTTGTAACTAGTTGGCCTCTGAGTCTATTTTACCTATTTAGCCTGTCCTCTTAGGCATCCCCCTTTGGCGCCCACAAGTTTGTTATCTCTATTTTTTTTTAAAGATTTTATTTATTTATTTGACAGAGAGAAACACAGCCAGAGAGGGAACACAAGCAGGAGGAGTGAGAGAGGGAGAAGCAGGCTTCCTGCTGAGCAGGCAGCCTGACATGGGGCTTGATCCCGGGTCTCCGGGATCATAACCTGAGCTGAAGGCAGTCGCTTAACCAACTGAGCCACGCAGGCGCCCCTGTTCTCTGTCTGGTTTAGCAGGGCACCCGAATGGCTCAGTGGGTGAAGCCTCCGCCTTTGGCTCAGGTCATGATCTCAGGGCCCTGGGATGGAGCCCTGCATCCAGCTCCCGGCTCAGCGGAGAATCTCTTTCTCCCTCTGCCCCATCCCCACTACTCATGCTTGCTCTCTCTTTCAAATAAATAAAATCTAAAATAAAACATTAAAAAAAGAGAGTTTGGTTTTGATTGTTTGTTTTGGGTTTTAGATTCCACATATGAGTGAAACCATGTGGTATTTGTTTTTCTCTGACTTATCTCACTTACTGTAATCCCTTCCAGATCTATCCATGTTGCCACAAATGACAAGATCTCATTCTTTTTTATGGCTGGGTAATATTCTATTGTAGGCATATACATCACATCTTCTTAATTATTCATCTACGGATGGTTGCTTGGGCTTCTTCCATCTCTTGGCTATTGTAAACAATGCTACAGTAAACATAGGAATGCGTGTATCTTTTCAAATTAGTGTTTTTGTTTTCTTTGGGCCAATACCCTACAGTGAAATCCTGGATCATATGGTAAATCTATTTAAGAGTTTTTGAGGAACCTCCATACTGTTTTCCACAGGCTGCACCAACTTACACTTCCATGAGCAGGGCACCAGCATTCCTTTTTCCTCCACATCCTTGCCAACACTTGTTTCTTATCTTTTTGACAGTAGCCATTCTGACAGGTGTGAGATGATATCCATTATGGCTTTGATTTGTGTTTCCCTGATGATGAGTGATGGTGGGCATGTATCCTACATATCTTGTAGGACATGATTAAAACTTTGGCTTTTGTTCTACATGAGATGGTAATCCTTGGAGTTTTCGAGGAGAGAAAAGATGTGATTTGACCCTCAGGTATACCTGTTGTACTGGGAATAGGCTGTGTGAGGACAAGGATGGAAGTAGAGAGGCCAGCTGGAGACTTTTTAACAGTAACCCGGGTAAGCAGTGATGCTGGCCTTGGTTGGTGTTCACTGGGCAGCAGTCAAAGGGGTGAGAAGTGCCTGGATTCAGACATATTTGAAGGTACAGCAGACAGGATTTTCTCATAGGTTGGATAGAGGGGAATAAAGGAAAGAGAAGAGTCAAGGTAACTCCAAGATTTTTTTAAAGTAGGCTCCACACCCAGCAGGGAGCCCAACATGGGGTCCCAACTCATGACTGTGAGATCAAGACCTGACTGAGACACCCAGGTGCCTCTACTCTTAAGAATTTTACTTGATTGACTAATAGGATAAAATTACTATTAATTTATCTTCCTTCTTTCCTTCCTTTCTTCCTTCCTTCCTTCCTTCCTTCCTTCCTTCCTTCCTTTTCTTCTTCTTCTTCTTTTCTTCTTCCTCTTCTTTTCTTTCTTCTTTCTTCTTCTCCTTCTCCTTCTCCTCCTTCTTCTTCTGAGTTGGGGAAGGCCGTAGAAAGCAGAGACTGGGGATATGGGTAAATTGCAAGTTCTGTTTTGTCTCTGTTAATTTTGAAACCCTGTTAAATCTAAGTAGGGGGGTTGAGTAGGAAGTTGGGAAAGCCAGTTTGGAGGTATGTCCAGGTAAGAGAGGCCGAGGCTCAGGTTTTACATTTGGAAGTTATCACAGGTTGGTGGTATTCCCAAACAGGCAATGGGATGCGGTCACCTAAGACATGAGTGTGGATGGGGAGGAATTAAAATTGGAGGGCTGTGCTCTTTGGTACTCTAACATCCAGAGGTTGGGGATTTGAAGACGGGTCAGCAAAGAAGACTGAAATGATGTGGCCAGTGTGCTGGGGGAGACTCAAGAGAGCAGTGTCTAGGGAATCTTATGAAGACAGTGTTTGAAGTAGGGGAGATGACCATTTGTATCCAATACTGCTGATTGGTCAAGTGAGATAAGGTTTGAAAAGTGATGACTTTAGTAACGGGGAGCCATTGGTGACATTGACAGGAAGTTTTGTGTGAAGAATATATCATGAATTCAGTTCTCCTTCAGGCTTACTGTCAGCAGTTTCATAATAAGCCAGCCCCACAGGTGACTCATGATCCACCCAGCTCCCCTCACCTTCTGCCTGGACAACACAGTCTTCTATACACCTTGACGTTTGGATGACAGCCTCACCATATCTAAGAAATGCCTGCAGTCACCGGCTATAAGATTCTCAGAGGTTGGTTGAATAATGTTAGGCAGCTTCCATTTTGTCCCATGACCCTGGCATTGGGGAAGAGGCCAGAAGGGCAGTAGGATCTCAGGCGTGAAACTATGTTTGGCGTCCGACACGGCTCTCAGGGAAACTTTAATTGTATCAGTGAAAACACATCACTAAGGGGGTTCCCGCTAAGGGATTTCCTTTTCTTTCATCTTGACTGCCACAGACACGGGGTATTCCAACCAAAATCACCCTCTTCAGTCTACAAATCCTTGATCCAAATCCCAGCCTACCTTATAGTTAGAGAGAAACCTAAGGATTTGCCTGACCCTGAAATAATGGTATTTTCTAGTCCAAGAATTAAGCACTAAAACTGAGCAGTGTGAAGGTGCCTCTATGGGGTTGGGGGCCATCCTGGAAAACCGGGGGTATGAAAATCAGAGTCTAGAGCAGAGCAAGCCCCAGCCTGCTTTCTCTTCTGGAGCCTCTTCAGTCCTGTTGGTTCCAAGCAGAAGCCATGTTTCAAGCCATTAGTGTGCTTCAAATTGCCCTAATCCATCTCTGGATCAGAAGATAGTTCTCTCTTAGTGGTCTTCTCCCTGCATTTTCAACCCCTTTACTTCTTTCATAAGTTGCCCCAGGACCCTGCCCTTCCACAGTTCTGCCTATGGAGGGAGAAGGAGACAAGAGGATTTGTCTCCCACTCTGCCTCCAGAAAGGCACTGTGATGGGCTTGGAATCCACCTGCGCTCAGTCCAAATCTCAGTTCTGCTCCTGATGAATATTATTTACATCACAGCGGTGTTAAAGAATCAATGAGGGGCGCCTGGGTGACTCAGTCCTTAAGTGTCTGCCTTTGGCTCAGATCATGATCCCAGTGTCCTGGGATTGAGCCCCGCACTGGACTCCCTGCTCAGTGGGAAGCCTATTTCTCCCTCTCCCCCTCCCCCTGCTTGTGTTCCCTCTCTTGCTGTCTCTCTCTCTCTCTCTCTCTCTCTCTCTCTCAAAAAATAAATAAAATATTTAAGAAAAAAAGAGAGAAAATACAATAATCAAACAAAGAGAGAAAGGGAGAAGCAGATGGATCCCACCATCTGACATCCTTCTTTATAATTTCGCCTGACCTCCAAATGCTTCTGTTTTCAGATAGCTACCTTCTCTTTTTTGTGTTTTCACTGTACAAAAGATGTCTCTCTTCTGCCTTGTGTGACAAGTAAAAAAAAAAATCCCTAGGATTTCAGTCCCCACCTAGATATTCTGTCTGTCTGATGCAGAACAATAAACAAAAGTGAATGATATTTTGGTCAACCACCAAGTGATGGACAAGTACCTGAACTTTTAACCTTGGCTGTTCTCCAATCTCCCCCAACCTCCCTCTTGGGGAACAACACTGAATTGTTTCTACAGAGCCAGGGGCAAATTCTCAGGCACGCTTGTACCTCCATGACATGCCCTGTGCTTTTCACATATATGTACCCCTCACAGCATCTAAGGAGTGAACAACGTTGACATGAGCAAACATGACTCATCTCACTAGGTAGGCCTACTAACCTTCTTCTGGTCTCCAAGAAGTCCCCCTCAGCCCAGACTACCCAGCTGTGATTCCCCAAGAGGGTTTGTCTGATGGCAGCAAGGAGGCTAAGTTGTCAATTCCATGAAAACAATCAGTAAAACAGACTGTGGGCCAATCAGTGAGTTTAGGCTCACCCGAGCCTTCTGCTTTTCTTAGTTCTTCATCTGTGAACACCTTGTTTATTCTTGTCCAAGCACTGGGAGTCAGCTGTCACCCTTCTTTGCCACCTACCTTGCAGGAAGATGTGGACTCAAAGGAGATTGACTTTGAGTCCCCAGAGCCTGGATGGGGAAGGCCATTGAGAGCCAGGGTGGGCTGCTTCTCATGATGGGTTTATTAGAACACTTGATATTCTGGAAACTGCCTTGTCTGTTGGTGCAATAAGTAGGCAGTCAACAGAGACTGGTTCTCTAACAACTGACCCCAAATAGGAATTTTGCTAATACCAGAAAAAGGCGAAGCTTGAATCTTGACTTCTAGGAGGAATGGCATGGCGCCTGGAACATTGTAGACACATTAAAAAGTCACCGAATGTTTAACTAAGGATGGATGGTGTCCAGACTAAAAATGGTTGGTACGTTGGCATTTATTCGATCCTGGCTTTTTCCCAGACATAGTCACTGAGATTTCACCACTGTTTGCCCAACTCCCTGGCAAGGACTCAGACTCTATCTTGTTCTTTAAATACCCACAGGACCTGACATAGTGCTTTGCACATGGCCGATGTGAGCAGTTAATCCTCCTGTTGTGTTTACTAGGTGCTGGGTATTATTTTAAGAATGTCACACATCCTAATGAACTTAGTCCTCCCTTGAAATAGGGAGGGTTATTCTCTCACTTTACAGATGAGAATAATGAGACATAATAATAATAATGACAGATGGGTGACTCCCCCAAGGTCAAGGTGAGGAGCTAGTGTTTCTAGTCAGGTACTCTGGTTGCAGAATCCATGCCCCTAATCCCCAACTATATAAATATCTACTACTACAAGTGTCTAAATATCTATATACATATCTACAAATGCTAAAAAAGGTCTATTTGATATATATATCTACTCATATGATGTTCTTCCTCTCTATATAGATACACATATATACACACATATATATGTCTGAGGGTCTTCTACTTGCTAACCACTGTTTTAAACGTGGGGAGGTACACAGAACAGTCCTTGCCATAGAGAAGTAATTTATAATCTCTAAAAGGGGAACAGATATATAAGTAGCTTATTTCAGTCCTAAAGAATCCGCCTGGCTCTGTTTTAGAGCAAAGTTAGATGAAAATGAGACCTGTGGCTCTGTTTCTTCTTTCTTTCCCTCCCTCCCTCCCTCCCTTCCTTCCTTCCTTCTTTCTGATTTTATTTATTTGGAGAGAGAGAGAGACAGAGAGAGAGAGAGAGAGACAGAGAGAGAGACAGAGAGAGAGAGAGAGAGAGAAAGAGAGAGAGAAAACACAGGCAGAGGGAATGGGAGAGGGAGAAGCAGGCTTCCCGCAGAGCTGGGAGCCCAGGACCCTGGGATCATGACCTGAGCTGAAAGCAGACGCCCAACGACCAAGCCACCCAGGCGCCCCACCGTGGCTCTGTTTCTTGATCTTGAGGTGGTTACATGGCTACACTCAGTGTCTGAAAATTCACTAAGCTGTGCACTTTGGGTTTCTGTACACTTAGGGTTATGAAGTTATATCTTAATAAAATCAACATTTAAAACGTTTCAAAGGAAGAAAAGTGCCTTGGGAGCTCAGAGGATATAGTACACGCTGCATCTGGACTTGAACCTCAGGGACCAGCCACCCTTTGTCCTGTCCTGGTGGCTAACTGGTCACTATTCTCTTCCCAAGGGGCCACATGTACGACCAGATGACACCAACTTTTCTCACGGGGCTCCAGAAAACTCATCCCTTCCTTGGCACCTTCAGCCACATTCTGCATAGACAGACATGCTTGGTTTTGCTTTGCTTTTTAAAAGAGAAGTGAGTGTCTCTGTGAACATTTCCCACACGTTCCCTTCTCTCTAGGGTCAGACTCTGACTTGATGTTGTGACAGTGACGCAAGGTCTACGTACCTAGGTACACAGGGGTGACAAACCATAGAAAAGAACCCATATTCTGTGGAGGTCAGGCGCACTGGGTACAGACCCCTCTGCTCTAGGTGAAGAAATGGCCCCGGGGACCCCAGCACGTCCTTCTGAGTTGGGCTTATTCTGGAAAAATTCTGTCTTACATCTCTTCAAATATGCCTGGTTCAACAAAACACAAAATCCCCTGGGATCATCATTTGTTAGATGGCTGTTTAACTAGATCCCCAAACATGAAGAAGTTAGCACATTTCCCCTTGTTCTGTGACAGGATAAATACAGTTTAGCATAATCAGATTGAGTGATTTCATTTGAAACATTCAGGTGGTTTGTGTTTTGTTCCCAACCCCTGTAGAAATGATGTGTTTCCTAAACACAAATACTTTTTTTTAAAAAAAGGAATCTAAGTTAGGATATATTTAGGGTTGTTATAATTTAGTGGTTTATTTTTCCCCTCAAAAAACAAACTATGTGTCTAACAACCTGTGGCCTCAATAATAGGCTAGTTTAGGGGCACCTGGGTGGCTCAGTTGTTAAGCATCTGCCTTCACTTCAGGTCCTGATCCCGAAGTCTCCGGATCAAGCCCCGCATCGGGCTCCCTGCTCAGTGGGAAGCCTGCTTCTCCCTCTCTCACTCCCCCTGCTTGTGTTCCCTCCCTAGCTGTGTTTCTCTCTGTCAAATAAATAAATAAAATCTTAAAAAATTAACACGTTAGTTTAAAATACAAGATAAACTTATATAATATTGTAACTGAACACTTCAGGAAACACGGAGAACCCCACTGCTTCAAACAAAACTTGCACGTTTAGCAATGTTTATTTTTAGAAACAAAAGTGCCTGGTAATTTAAGCACGACAATTCCAACATTTGTTCTACTTAATTGTGATAAGATGTCATTCCATTCGACTATTCTTATTTTGTTTTATCATTTGGTTATCCTGCAAAGTGGATTCTACTATAGGTGGAAATTAGGAAATTGCAAAGAAAAACATATATTTAAAGTAACACAAAACCAGTTCTTGATTAAAATAAAAGAGAGGATATGAGATAGTCCACATACTATCAATTTGCATGTGTTCCTTAAGGGAAAAATTTTCTGGGCTCCTCTGTCAACAAATGTGTGGGTGACACATTTCACACCCTTTATAGTAAGAACCTTGCTTTCCCATTTCTTCAGATTCTCTTACCCTTAGTGCTCACATGTTCCTCCTTCTTTGGTTACCCTTATTAAACCCATTGTCAGGAAGTTTCAGGTGCTCATTTACACTACAGTGTCAATGGCTGATACCTTCTGTAGGTGTAATCTTACTTCAAGACACTGGCATTTTATTAGAAACCAGTACCTGAAGCCAAAGCTGTTTAATAAAGGGTAAGATGGTGGGTGGAAGGTTTACCTGGACCACAGCCTTGTGAAGTCCACCCCAGAGACGTTTATTGTGGACACAGTGCCTGGCTTGCCTGCCTCTGCAGATCTGGTAGCCACAAGCTCTGGCTAGCACATGGACACTTTGCCTGGGGCACTTGGTGGCAGGTGCTCAGTTACACACATGAAGGCATGCCCAGCAGGGCTGGGAGCAGCTTCCGTTTCCCAAACACTTTCTGAAGCCTTGGGTTCTGGGAAGTTGTGTCGAGAGAGCCGACTGCCCTTCTGTACCCTCTGCTCCTCTGTGAACTTCAGGCGGGCTGCTGTGTATCTGCTCATGGCCATGACCGACACAGCCATGCAGAGAGCAAAGGAACCCCATGCAAGGCTGCAACAAAAGGCACAGTTAAGAAGGAGTAAAGGGCTACGGTTCCAGAGCTTCCTGCTGGGGGGTCAGTCCGGTGAAAAACCAGCACCTTATTCCACTTGATCTGGACCTGGACTTTGGATCACAAGTTTCAAAGATCAACCAGTAGTGTTGTAGCCCAGCGCTTAAGAGAACAGACAATGGAGTCATTGTGCTAAGTTTGCACTGTGGGTTTGCACCTATCTCTTATGAGCTGCGCATCCTTGGGCTGGTGACTTCACTTGGCTAGTAGTAACACCGCACATAGGGTGGTTGGAAGAATCCAATGAACTAATGCTGGGAAGTACTCAGCATAGTATCTACTAACATATAAGTATTGCATTTTTGTTGTGGTGCTGGTTGGCTCTAACCCAAGGCAGTTGGCTCTAACTCAGGGCACACCATTGGTGTTGTTACTTTCTAGCCTTACCCTCTGGAAACCTGTTGCATTCTGAGATAATGGTCTACAATTTCCACCTTCCACAGAACCCAGCAGAATGGTGCTGAGATGGCATTTGTGTACTTTCAGGGGGTGAAATTCCCAGATAAAAATAGTCTCCTTATCCAGTGACCTACAAAGAAACCTCCCCATAACTTAGTTCTAAACCCACTCCAGAGTTTCCAATCATCCTTAAATATGACTTGACATCAAGGATACCAACATCTAGGGTAAAAGACCCGACAGTAAACAGAAAAAAAGGAGGGGGAATCTAAAGAAAAGAGGTAGCACAAGGAACAGAAGAAAACAGCAACCAGAAGAAAAAATTTTGATCACCATCTACAGAGAGATAGAAGACACTGCATGAACAAAGCAAGATCAGGTTATATGAAAAAGGAACAACTAGAAAACAAGAATGACCTTTTGGACATTTGAGTAAGATCTAAAATAAGACTTCGATAGGAAGGTTAGCTGACAGAGGAAAATTTTCAGAAGGGATTAAAAAAGAAGGAACTAGAAAATGTGAAGGATACAATGACATTTAGATGCTTAATCTAAGAGTGTTGATATCTAACTAACAAAAGGTTTCTAAAAAGAGAACAGAAAGCTAAGGAATGGATATAATCAATGAAATAATACCAGAAAATTCTCCAGAATTTAGGACAAGAATATTCAGATTGAAGGGCTGACCTGTCAAACACAGGAAAGAAGAATGAAAGTGAATGAAAGAAGAATTCCCCTCCAAAGTACATAATCCTAACATTTCTAAACACCAGGAATAAAGAATAGAAAACACCAGCTTATCTATAATGGAACATGAATCAGAATAGTATGGAACTCTTCCCAGAAGCAATAAGTTCTAGAAGAAAATGGAACCACACCTACACATTTTTTAGGGAAAAGGATTTTCAACAAAGGATTCTATACTCCGTCAAACTATCAACCAAATATGGAGCATTGAATAAGAACCTATCCAAATATGTCAGAAATAAAATAATTTCTCCCTCTTTGAACCCTTTCATAGAAAGCTACTAGGGGATATTCTCCCATAGAATGTGAATGAAAACTAAGTAAGATAATGATATGGGACCTAGGAAACAGCTCACCAGGACAAAGGAGTAGCAAAGGGAAATGTCATGTGGCATGCCTCAGAACAGCCATCCCACGTGGGGAGGAAGATGAAGGGCTTTGATGGTGCTGGAAGAGTGGTGTAGGGAGAGACGGAACCGAGAGATTGCTATATTTATGCTATATGATTCTTTTTTTAAAGATTTTGTTTTTAAGCAATCTCTCCACCCAAGATGGGGCTTGAACTCACAACTCTGAGACCAAGAGTTGTATGCTCTACCAAGTGAGCCATCCAGGTGTCCCTTTTTAATACTATTTGATTCTTAAAAACTATATGCATCTATTTCTTTGATTAGGAGTTAAGTCATTATGAGTAATGGGAAATGAAACAAAGTGATATTGGAAACAAACAGACCATCCTACAGATTCCTTTGATGTTTGGGATCTACTTCAATGCATAGCCTAAATTGGCCATAGTTGTTGGACAACCTGACATTGATCTGAGCTCTAGTGCAGCTGGGTTCTCCACTGTGTGCGCCTGGATGGCTCACCACTGACACCTGTTTGGAAGGAGGAACTAAAGTGGAGGACACACAGGTGGAGGGAATGGTGTGATGTTACAAAGAAATGTTTGTAAAAAAACAAAAAAACAAAAAAACTTCTTCAGACTGGGACACAAACTAAGAGTACAAAATCTAAGAAAATCATGCAGGGACAGTATCACAGACATGTTCACCAAACCCTAGAAGGGTAGGATGAGGGAGTAAACCAAGGATGTGTTGTTTTACAAAGAGAAAAGTAACATAAAATATTGTTATACAGGATAAAAATGTACATTTGTGTGTGTGTGTATAAAGTCGCAGCTGTGCTTTGGAAATATGTATCTGAAAGGACCCCTATGATATTATATGGCAATGCTGAGGCTTTCCGTTAAGAGACAGAACTTTTATGCCCTGGCTTTGTCTGTCCATTAGAAACCCGGGCCAGATCTCCCATCACTGAAATATTTACTGGGTATTATTACTCAGGACTTTCCCCCAAGCCATGTTTAAGAAAGGAATAACATCAGTGTCTCTGTTGCCTAAGGACTAGACTCTGGGTTGAAGATTTTACAAACCTAATCTCTTTAAATATCTATGAACACATGAGACACGTGTCATCTCTTCACTGAGGAGAGAGCGGGGCTACAGAATGGTTAAAAAATTCATCCAAAGTCAGGTGGTGGATAGATTGCCAAGGTCAGTAGTCTTACAAAACCTGTGTGCATCCTGGCCGGCCCGTCAGGACTTGAGCACCATGGCCACAACTCACCAGTAGGACCAGCCATAGTCCCACGTCTGAGGTTTCCAATCTTCTGGTCCGAGGTTCACAGTGATTTGAAAAATGGTTGTGTACATCATGTGGGCCGCCATGCTGAGGAGTCCTGCATAATGAGAGCTCTGTGAGCCAGAGTTAGGAACAGAGTCTCTCTACCTTCTATGAGTTGGATAAAAGAAAGCCAGTAGCATCCTCCTTGAGCGCTTTCAAGCCACCTTCATGTTTGACGTATGCACTACTAACTCCTTACTGCCGCGAATTCACACAGTGGCCGTGCCATTCCTCCCATGTCCAACCCTCTCCAATCTGTCATGCCCCTGTCTCCCTATGATCAGAGGCTCTGATGTTCCATTCTGTTTCCCAGCACAGATGAGGGGTCCTTGAGCTACATTTGGCCTGATACCACGTTCTACAGTGTTCTGTCAGCTTATTCTTTTTCAGGTGGATGATTTGCTAATGCTTCAATACTGGGATACCCTAGATGAAAATCCAAGTGTGTTCTGGCCACACTAGACTCATGTGGCAGTAATCAGGAGGAACAGAAACCAGCCACCGATGGGATTTTCTTTCTTTTGTAAATGTCTTGGCTTTTTTGTCTGGAGACCCCTGAAGATTTTTTTCCCCATAGATTTGGTAGGGTGTGTTGAGGATTTTTCCAGATACTTGGAGTCTGGTCTTCTGTTCAAAAAAGCTTTCTTGGGGTGCCTGGGTGGCTCAGTTGGTTGAGCGACTGCCTTCTGCTCAGGTCATGATCCTGGAGACCCGGGATCGAGTCCCACATCCAGCTCCCTGCTCGGCAGGAAGCCTGCTTCTCCCTCTCTCACTCCCCCTGCTTGTGTTCCCTCTCTAGCTGTGTTTCTCTCTGTCAAATAAATAAAATCTTTAAAAAAAAAAAAAAAAGCTTTCTTGAATTTTGCTTTTAAACCCCAGTCGTTTCCTTGTTTTGTCTTTCTTTTGCCGGGACTCTAATTCCATATATGGTGTTTTAATTTAATAAATGTATGGAAAATGGTGTCCAGTTAGAGATCGGCTTCAGGGACCCAAATAGAAATAGTTTTAATTGGTGGTGGCAATAATTTATGTAATAGGGCCTTGCTAAAGTCCCTGTGATGTAAATCCTCAAACATTCTCCCTGACATTGCCTTCACAGTTGAAGCTGAACAGACATCCAGAAAGAAGCCTACTCTCATGATGTTGGGGGGCCCTTGGGGATGCCAGGACCTGGGGAAGAGACTCCGAGAGTCCGTGGCCTGCCTCTTTGCTATGAAGATCCCGAAATTGGATTTTATCATCCTATTCACTGATGATAAGGTTTGGGAAAGATGCCTGACACCTATCAAGCACAGAAGTGAGCTCTCGACTGGACTGACACACTATATACAGAGCTTCGAATATCAGGACAGAGAAGCGAAAGAAGTCATTTGTTCGGGGTTCTTTCTTGATGGAAAGGCTAACTTAGGAGACCAAATGAAGTTGTTCTAAAAGTTGCTTGGAAGGTGCAGAAGACCCCCCACTCCCCAAAAAGGGAGTTCTTCATCCTTATATGTACACCAAACTTGGATGATGATTTTCAGCAAGTGACCATTTCTTGCACTCTTACTACATACTAGGTGCATTCTTACCTAGTCATCACCACAGTCTTTTGAGATAGCTGGTTCAGAGAGGTTGAGTGATTTGCCTGGGGTCACACAGCCATTAGGTAGCAGAGATCTGAACCCAGGTAGGATTTCATGCCTAACCAACTATCTAAATTAGGCAATTTCCATTCTCAGAGCCAGTATATCTCCTTCCCAGAGTTGTGATAAAGATGCAGTAAGACATTTCATTCTCCATCCCCTATGCCTATCCCCTTTCTTTTCATCAGCTACCGAAAGCATCGTTGCTTTCCCCTGCAATGGGGTTAACACGGTGATTTCTCCAGTAGATGAGCCAGCTGTTCTGCTAAACTAATATAGAAAAGAGCCCTGCCCTTTGGCTGAAGCTCTGTCCCTCCCACTGGGGCAGGCTGTGGCGAGGGAGGGGGGGGTCAGCCTGTCTGAGCACTGCGGACAAGTACCTGCCAACACCGTGAGGATGGCCACGGATGCGTCCACCTTGAGCCAGTGGAACCCAGAGCTATGATGACTCACTCTGGAGCCCAGGAGGATGGCACTGGTCAACAATAGAAGGATATTCAGGACTTCGGCCCCAATGGACAACCACAGAATACCTGAAAAAATGTGAGGATGACAGAGATGCTGAACATTGAGAATTCAGAGAAGTGCTCCAGTAGAGCTACCTAGGTGCTGGAGACCCGGCAATGGATGAGACAGGTGTGATGCGTGTCTTCACCAACCTTTATTCCAGCTGGGGAAGCACACACTGAGAAAGTCATCGAGAACACGATGAGAGTTCTAGAGATGAAGTGCTGAAGATGGTGGTGGCCGGAGCTCATCTCTTCCCAGCCCCGTGTCTACCATGCTTTGGTGGTTTGCAGTGAGACAGGGCAGGAGCATTCATACTCTGGGAAACAGCAATCACTGCGCCCGTCGGGGCTTCCCACCCCTCCCCGCAGGCAAAATTGGTGGTTTGACACTTTCCAGCCCCCATGACTATAGGGCACGCGGAGAGAGCCTGTGGTTTTGGCTGTTGGATTTGACTCTGTGGGAAAACCATAAATCACTCTGACATCTTCCCCCCCCATCCCCACAGAAACAATAAAAATTATCCAAATTGTGGGGCATACTGGTGGACAGAACACGGGCAGGATATTTACCTTGTTCTTCCGCCGGTATTATACTCCGGAAACTCCTACACTTTTCACCTAGAACACAAAGAGAATGTAGTCAGAAGTAGGAATAGCCAAGAAAAGTAGCAGCCGACTGGGTCTCGAGCACCTTCAATCTATCCCAGGCTCTTTTGAACAAGGATTGGGGGGAATATGGCAGACTGCTTTATTGTTCTTGTGCTGCCCCCCATCCCCACCCCACGGGAGCATGAGTCCATCCCACCCCATCCCGGCGAGTCCAGGCTTGGCCATATGACTTTATTTGGCCAGTATATTGCAAGCTTCCCTGAGGTGGGTCGCTTCTGCTTAGAAGCTTTAAGAGCCCACTGTTTCTTGTTCCCCTGACGGATGGAGTCTCCATCAGCCTGGATCCCTGAATGGCTGTGGGGAGGACTCACCCCTTGCCGACCTGAAAAATCCACACAGCCTGAACTAGAAATGAATCTGTTGACGTAAATTACTAGAGATTCGGGAGTTGTTCATTACTGCGGCATAATCCAGCCCATCTGGACTGATATGGTGAGGCTTAGACCCGGGGTTCTTAACTTCCCCAACAGCTTCCACTATGTATGAGCCTCAGATAGTTTGTTTCTAGTTAGAAAGTAACAAATGTGGGGACAATTTTTAAAAAATTAATTAGAGCAGGGCACCTGGGTGGCTCAGTTGATTGTGCGCCCAACTTGATTTCAGCTCAGGTCACGATCTCAGGGTCTTGGGATCGAGCCCCGAGTTGGGTTCTGGGCTGAGCATGGAACCTGCTGGGGATTTTCTCTCTCCTTCTCCCTCTGCCCCTCCCCCTGCTTGTGCGCATACACTCTCTCTCTCTAAAATAAATAAATCTTAAAAAGAAATGAATTAGAGCAGATTCAGATCTGTTACGGAGTGACCTCACCATTTGCATTCCACCGTACTTTCGGGAGTGTGGAAGGACACTATGTGGACCAGAGACCGGGCAGAACCCACCCAGGCTTACTTCATCCTCCGGAAGGATGGACTTGGCCCTAGGGGTATCATCAGCCACGGTAGGTGTCCAGATGCCCACACGATCACCTTTTCTTCCCCACAGAATTCAGAGGAGTGGCTCCAAGGACCCCAGAGTGTAAGTGACAGATATAGAACTGCATACACGGAGGCAGTCTGGGCATTACTACTCAGCCTGCAGGGGCCCAGCCAGGGGCTGCCCACTACAGAATAGATTTAAGTCAGCTGGTGGACAGCAGGGAACACACTGGGGGGAGGCAGAGATGCCTGAGACCCAGAGCTGCTCTCCGGTCTGTGCATGCATTCGGGGAGCCTCCTTCTTTTTTTTTTTTTGGAGTACACATGAGTGACAGATTTGGAGGCCAAGCTCAGACAGGTTGGTAGAGTCCAAATCAGAAACTGGGCTCTCTCACCTGGTATCCTTCTGTGGATCACCACCTGCTCTCTTTCTACATAATACACCGTGGACTGATCGTCTATACTGCCTTCCCAAGAGGCCTGCCTTCGTCACAGGAGTAAAGAAGGGGCCAGGTACAGGGCCAGGGGTGGGGCAAAGAGAAAGTGGGGGACCTCCAAGGACCTCCAAGGAGATCAAGAGAATTCACTCGTAGCTCTGAAGGCTGAAGTCAGCCCGGGAAAGGAGTCAGGCCACAGTGACCCCTTGATTAATCTGAATCCTCAGAAATGGTGTTCCTTTTGAATGAGGCCAGCAGGATTAAAAGGAAAAATCTTCATAAATCCCACAAAAGCCAGAGAGGCGGGTGTTACATGGCTCAGAGACAAGGGCTTCACTAGCCAAGTAGGGCGATGAGCCAGCTTGGGACACAGCGGCCAGATCCGCAGCACTGGCTCTCACATCCCTGTCTGCTCGTCCTCCACTCCTGTCCCCCATGGGGTGCCCCAGCCCCTCTGCCCTCGACCTTCTGGGGGATTTAGCAGAACAGTGAAGAACTGGAACCAGGCACATTTTGTTGACTCATTGCTTCACCTAAGGAAAAAGACAGTGTAAGCACCGTCCAGCCACTGAGTTTTCATCTCAGACTACCGAATCAGAGGCGAGGAACGGGAACAGGAAAAAGTGGCTTGAGCAGGGGATGTCCCCAAATCGCACTCCAGGCAAGGGCTCCCCAGAGGGTCAGCTTTTGCAGGGACAGAGATGAAGCTGCTTCAGAAGAAAAATATCCATGAGGCCTCACAGTGCTGCAGAGCTGGGGGTGGTTGGGCTTCCTGAGGCCCTTTTCCTGGGCTTATTTGGATCAAGGGCACCCTCTCCAGGCTGGATTGCTTACTGGCAGGTCTCCCGAGCAGTTTGCGTCCCTCTGGAGCGGAGCACCATTTGGGTGCCTTCCCATTCACCTCCAGCTGTAATCCTTTCCTTTCATGTACCCCGAATCTCCCAGGCACTTGTGATAAATAACACTTAAGAGCAGATGTTTGTGTGGAGTGGTATTTAACTGGGGGCCCCAGGCCGTATTCTGCTGCAAACATGCTTTCTCGGGCAGATGCAATGTTTTCAAGATACTTTTTTTTAGGATTATTTATTTATTTGAGAGAGAGAGATTGATCAGTGGGGAGGGGCAGAGGGAGAAAGAGAGACAATCCAAAGCAGACTTCCTGCTGAGCATGGAGCCCCCTGGGGGGCTCAATCCACAACTGCAAGACCATGACCTGAGCTGAAACCAACAGTCAGGGATTCAACAGACTGAGCCACCCAAGTCCGCCTTCAAGATACTTTAAAATTGAGAATTTTCATATTTGGAAATCCAAATATCTTACTTCCTGTGAAAAATCAAAGGATCTGACAATACGGAACGCTTAAGTCCACAAGGTCGTAAAGCTGAGCAGATCAAGGGGCTGCCTCTAGTTCGATGATGTTTCAAGGTCATTGCCATTCCTTGCTGCCCTTGCTGCCTTCCACCTTGTGTGGACATTGGTTTTTGACCTACAATGACTATCTTTTGTTTTATCCTCTTGTAGGTTTGCTACTACTTTAGTTATTATTTAATAAAAACTTAATTCTAAACTTTTTGTAACATGTGAAGGTGATCAGGTTTCTCTTAGGAAAGAAAAAGGTGTTCTGGAGAAGACGTCCTCTTCTTGGTTCTTAATAAAGTGATGACAATATTTAGAGACTGTTGTTTACCTGGACAACATTAGGAAATACATTAAAATGTGAGTAGAGATTTTTTGGATTGATGGACACAAATGTATTCATTGGCAAGTATAAGACAACTGCCATTCAGTTAGGTTTTGGGCATTGGGTGAGGGGGCGAAACAGGGAGTCTGGGTTAAGAAATCTGAGTTCTCTGTCCTGCTTTACTAGTATCTAACTGTTCAGTCTTCGAATGGGGTGCTTCTGCCTCTAGAACTTGGTTTTCCCACCTATAAAATGCATCTGTTGTTTTGGGTAAGCCTCTCTCAAAGGATGTTCCTCCGAACAGACTCTTTCCTGTGGTCAACTAATTTTGGGAAGCCCTGGGATATGTAATAAACAGTAAGCAGTAAGCAGTCTTCTTTATTGTG
>PITA01025178.1:6351-24969 GCA_004023965.1 Spilogale gracilis
GAAGAGGAAACAGGTAAAGACAAAGTAAAGAAGTAGATACTATTTCATCCCACCCCAAATAAGCAGAATGAATTTGTCCTTCCGGTGCCTGAGAATGACCCCAAAGGGCTAAGGGAGAGTGTGGGTCAACAGGACCCAGTCATCCTCCCACTGGGGCCAGTGCTTGCCCCAACCAAGCACCATTATTAACACCAGCAAGTCAGCACGCAAGTGGTCTGCAAGGCAGGGAAAAGTCAGGAACAGGAAAGCCATGACCCTGAGGGCTTGTGGTCAATGCCAGCAGGTGCCATCCTCAAAGGAAAAGATGAGACCAGCTCAAGAAGAGTTAGCCACAGGGACGGTGATGCCAGGATCTGATGCCCTGGCCTCCCTTGCATCACTGCAACAAATAAAGGGAAAAGTGGTGACATTCTCCACCCTGAGAATTAGGAAAGCCCTGTAGCCCTCTGGGCCTCAGTTTCCTTGCCTATATAAATGAAAGGGCGGAAAAGATCTGTAAGATTCCTACCAGCTCCACTGATAAATGTTCCCTTCAAGTTTTCCACCTGGTGGTGGCACACCCAGACTAAATTTACATAGGGTGTGTTCCATGCCCTAAGGAGGGTGAAAGGAAGGAGATCCACCCATCCACCGCCAGTCTCAATTAGAATTAACTTTGTCAAGGTTTCTTAGAGTCTGGTTTATTATTTTACTTGTCCAGAACTCTGGAGGAGGTAGGCACAGTGTAACTTCCAATTTGTGCCCATGGCCTTGGCCAATGCTTGTGAGACTAAACTCACAAATGCGGGGCCGTTATCTGACCGATCACCAGAGGCAACCCAAACCTAGGAATTATTTTCTCTAGCAGCTTTTTGGCTGTCATCCCTGCCATTTTGTGTTTGGTGGAGAAGGCCTCCACCCAGCCTGAAAAGCTATCCATAAAAACTAACATGTACTCGTGTCCACATTTTCCCTGTTTCATTTTTGTAAAATCTTTCCAATAAACTTCTGGTTCCCTACTCTGCTTTCTTTTTCTTCCCATCCTGGTTCTTCCTGCAGTCTTTGCCTGACATTGAGCACATCTATTTACCACATTCTGAGCCATACGTCCTAGCTTGGAGAACTGGAATTGTTTACACACAAATTTCTCAAGCTTGCACATCCCTAAATGAGTGCTCTGATGTATTTGGCTTACCAGCTTTTTCCCCCAGTCCTCAAGGAAGAACTACTTTTCCTGTCCTGGTTTTAGCCCAGTCCCCTTTCTTATAAAGAGTCAAAGAGTCCCAAGTACATGGAGAGTAGCAAAGGCATGCCTGTTGTCCGTGTAGATGTTGGCGGCCAGTTTAAAGTTTTATTTAAATACCAGATAGTTAACATATAGTGTAATACTGGTTTCAGGAGTAGAATTTAGTACTTCATCACTTATATATAACACCCAGTGCTCATTATAAGTACCCTACTAAATACCAATGACATATTCAGCCCATCCCTCACCCATCTTCCTCCATCAACCCACAGTTTGTTCTCTGTCAGTAAGAGTCTCCTGTGGTTTATGTTCCTCTCCCATTTTCCCCCCTTCCCATGTTCATCTGTTGTTTTTTTTTTTAAATTCCACATATGAGTGAAATCATATAGTATTTTTCTTTCTGTGACTAAAGTATTTTACTTAGCATAACACAATTTAGATCCATCCGTGTCAATGAAATGACAAGATTTCATTCTTTTTGATGGCTGTGTAATATTCCATGGTATATATACCACATCTTCTTTATCCATTCATCAGTGGATTGACCTTTGGATTCTCCCCGTAGATTGGCTATTGTTGATAATGCTGCTGTAAGCATTGGGGTGCATCTACCCTTTCAAATCTGTAATTTTGTATCCTTTTGGCAAGTACCTAGTAGTGCAATTTTGGGTTATAGGGTAGGCCTGTTTTCTCTTTTTGAGGAACCTTCATACTGTTTCCAGAGTGGTTGTACCAGTTTGCATTACCACCAATAGTATAAGAGTGTTCCTCTTTCTCTGCATCCTTACCACCATCTGTTGTTTCCTGTATTGTTAATTCTAGCCATTCTGACAGGTGTGAGGTGGTATCTCATTGTGTTTTTGATTTGTATTTCCCTGATGATGAGTGATGTTGAACGTCTTTTCATGTGTCTGTCGGTCATCTGATTGTCTTCTTTGCGAAAATGTCACTACATGCCTTCTGCCCATTTCTTAAGGGATTATTTTTTTGGGGGTGATCAGTTTGATAAGTTCATTATAGATTTTGGGTATAACTCCTTATCAGATGTGTCATTTGCAGATATCTTTGCTTATTTCATAGGCTGCCCTTTTTTTAAAAAAAAGATTTTTTTCTTTCATTTGACAGAGAGAGACAGTGAGAGAGGGAACACAAACCAGAGGGAGAGGGAGAAGGGGAAGCAGGCTTCCTGCCAAGCAGGGAGCCCCACATGGGGCTCGATCCCAGTACTCTGGGATCATGACGTGAGCCGAAGGCAGCCGCTCAACTGACTGAGCCACCCAGGTGGCCCCATAGGCTGCATTTCAATTTTGTTCATTGTTTCCTTTGCTCTTCAGAAGTTTTTTTTTTTATTTTGATGAAGTACCAATATTCATTTTTGTCTTTGTTTCCTTTGCCTCTAGTCAACATGTCTAATAAGTTGCTCCGGCCAAGGTCAAAGAGGTTCTGCCTGTGTTCTTCACTAGGATTTTGTTGGTTTCCTTTCTCACATTTAGGTCTTTCATCCATTTTGAATTTATTTGTGTATATGGTGTAGGAAAGTGGTCCAGTTTTATTCTTCTGTATGTTGCTGTCCAGTTTTCCCAACACCATTTGTTGAAGAGATGGTCTTTTTTACATTGGATAGTCTTTCCTTCTTTGTTGAAGATTAGTTGACCACAGAGTTGAGGCTCCATTTCTGAATTCTCTATTCTGTTCCATTGATTTAAGTGTCTATTTTTGTGCCACTACCATACTGTCTTGATCACTACATATAGCTTTGTAATATAGCTTGACATCTGGAATTGTGATACTACCAGCTTTGGATTCTTTTTTGAACATTACTTTGGCTATTTTCTGGTTGCTTTTTTTCTAGCTCTGTGAAAACTGCTGGTGGTATTTTGATAAGGATTGCATTAAATATGTAGATTGCTTTATGTTTTAGGTTATATATATGTGTGTGTGTATATATAAAATTGACCCATTCAAATGATTTATTTTCAACATAAACATATAAGCTCAATATGAGATGCCTAACTAATGGAAGCACCACCAACAAAACCTAGACAGCTTCTCTTCTTCTAAGGTTTAGGCTTTGCCCAGAATTCCTTATACATGAAATATCCCATACTGAGAGTCATTGCCCTCAGAACAAAGCCTTGGCCTGCTACACAAATGTGGATCAGGTGAACAGACATTTTAGCATTTCCCGTGCTCTTCAATTTCCCTTTCTATATTTTCATTGTTAGTGTATAAGAAAGCAACTAATTTGTGTGCATTGACTTTGTATCCTGCCACATTACTGAATTGCTGTATGAGTTCTAGTTGTTTGGGCGTGGAGTCTTTTGGGTTTTATATATAAAGTATCATGTCATCTGTGAAGAGAGAGAGTTTGACTTTTTCTTTGCCAGCTTGAATATCGTTTATTTCTTTTTGTTGTCTGATTACTGTTGCTAGGACTTCTAGTACTATGTTGAACAAGAGTGTCGAGAGTGTGCATCCTTGTCATTTTCGTGATCTCAATGGGAAGGCCGTCAGCTTTTCCCCATTGAGAATGATACTTGCTGTGGGTTTTTCATAGATGGATTTTATGAAGTTGAAGAATGTACCCTCTGTCCCTGTACTTCGAAGAGTTTTAATCAGGAACAGATGTTGTGTTTTGTCAGATGCTTTTTCTGCATCAGTTGTGAGGACCTTGCGGTTCTTCTCTCTTTTATTGATTTGTTGTATCACATTGATTGATTTGTGAATGTTGAACCATGCTTGCATCCTAGGGATAAATCCCACCTGGTCATGGTGGATAATCTTTTTAATATAGTGTTGGGTCCTATTAGCTAGAATCTTGTTAAGGATCCTGGCACCCATATTTATCAGGGATATTGGTCTGAAATTCTGCTTTTTGATGGGGTGTTTGCCTGATTTGGAGATAAAGGTAATGCTGGTTTCTAGAAAGAGTCTAGAAGTTTTGTTTAGTTTCTGTTTTTTGAAACAGGTTCAGGAGAATAGGTATTATTTCTTTTTTGAATGTTTGGTAGAATTCCCCAGGGAATTGATCAGGTCCTGGGCTCTTGTTTTTTAGGAGGTTTTTGATCACTGCTTCAGTCTTGGTACTGGTTATTGGTCTATTCAAGTTGTCAATTTCTTTCTGTTTCTGTCTTGGACGTTTATAGGTTTCCACGAATGCATTCATTTCTTCTAGGTTACTTAACTTATTATCACATAAATGTTGATAATAATTTCTGATGGTTGTTTCTATATCCTTGGTGTTAGTTGTGATCTCTCCACTTCCATTCATAATTTTATTAATTTGCGTCTTCTCCCTTTTCTTTTGGATTAGTTTGGCTAGTGGTTTATCGACCTTATGAATTCTTTCAGAGAATCAGCTTCTATTTTCGTTGATGTTTTCTACTGTATGTCTAGTTTCTAACTCATTGATCTCTGCTCTCATCTTAATTATTTCCTTTCTTTGTGATTGGGGTTGGCTTAATTTGTTGTTGATTTTTCCAGTTCTTTCAGGTGTAAAGAGAGATTGTGTGTTCTGGATTTTTCAGGCTTTTTAGAGTGAGGCTTGGATGGCTGTGTATTTCCCCCTTAGGACCACCTTTGCAGTATCCCATAGGTTTTGGACTGATGTGTTTTTATTCTCATTGGTTCCATGAATTGTTTAAGATCGTCTTTGATTTCCTGGTTGACCCAAACATTCCTTAGGTGGATAATCTTTAGCTTCTAAGTGTTTGAATTCCTTCCAATCTTTTCTTGTGGTTGAGTTCCCATTTCAAAGCATAGTGGTCTGAGAATATGCAGGGAATAATCTCAATCTTCTGGTATTGGCTGAGCCCTGATTGTGAGCCAGTATGTGGTCTATTCTGGAATAAGTTCCATGTGTGCTTGAGAAGAATGAGTATTCTGCTGTTTTAGGGTGAAATATTCTGAATATATCTATGAGATCCTTCTGGTCAATCTGTTATTCAAAGCACTTGTTTCTTTGTTGATTTTCTGCTTAGATGATCTATTGCTGAGAGTGGCAAGTTAAGATCCCCTACTATTAATGTATTTGTGTCAGTATGACTCTTTATTTTGCTTAAGAGTTGGCTTATGCAGTTGGCTGTTCCCATGTTGGGGCATAAATATTTATAATTGTTAGATCTTCTTGGTGGTTAGACTCTTCAAGAATGATGTAGTGTCCGCCTGTATCTCTGACTATAGTCTAGCTGAAAATCTAATTTATCTGATATGAAAATCGCTACCCTTGCTTTCTTTTGATGCCTTTAGCATACAAAATGGTTCTCCATCCTTTCACTTTGAGTCTGGTTGTTTGTTTTTTGTTTGTTCAAAATACGTGTCGTGTAGACAGCATATGGATGGATCCTGTCATTTTATCCAGTCTTCAACCCTGTGCCATTTTATGGGAGCATTTAGGCCGTTCATGTTGAGAGTGATTATTGAAAGATAAGGTTTTTTTGACATCATGTTGTCTGTGAAGTCGTTGTTTCTATAGATTACCTCTATAAATTTCTGTTTAATGCCACTCTTGGGTTCTTTCTTCTTTTATAGACTCCCCCTTAATATTTCTTGTAGTGCTCACTTGGTCGTTACATAATCTTTAAACCTTGTGGGTCTTGGAAGCTCTTTATCTCTCCATTTTGAAAGTCAGCCTTGTTGGGTAGAGTATCCTTGGCTGCATATTTTTTTAAAGATTTTATTTATTTATTTGACAGAGAGAAACACAGTGAGAGAGGGAACACAAGCAGGGGGAATGAGAGAGGGAGAAGCAGGCTTCCCGCCGAGCAGGGAGCCCGATGTGGGACACGATCCCGGGTCTCCGGGATCGTGACCTGAGCTGAAGGAAGTCGCTCAACCAACTGAGCCACCCAGGCGCCCCGGCTGCATATTTTTTTCATTTAGTTTCCTGAATATTTCTTGCCAGCCTTTCTGGCTTGAAAGGTTTCTATGGAAAGATCTGATGTTTTCCTGATGGTCCTCCCTCTGTACATAAGGGATCTCTTTACCGTAGCTGTCCATATTCTCTGAATTTATGATTTGTGAATTTCACAATTATGTTCCTAGAGGTTTTTCTGGCCTTGTTGATCTTGGGGGTTGTCCTCTCTTCCCCTAGTACACGAACACTTGTTCCATTCCCCAGATTAGGGCAATTTTCATCTAGGATTTGTTCAACTATATCTTCTATTGTTCTCTATGTCTCCACTCCTTCAGGGATCCCAGTAGTTCTGAAATTGGATTTTTTCATGGCATCATTTATTTCCATAATTCTGTTTTCATGGGCTCTAAGCTGTTTGTTACAGGTCTTCTTCTCATCCTTCTCAATCAGTCTGTCCTCCAGATCACTAATGTGATCTTTTGCTTCGCTTACCCTAGCTTTTAGAGTATTTAGATTAGTTTGGAATTCATTGATACCATTTTTAACCTCTGCCAGGTCAGCTCTCACTTTTGCCCTTACAGATTCTCTGTTGCCACAAATGGTCTTTTCCAGCTTAGCCATTGCTTGGATAATTCCTACCCTGAATTCCATTTCTGACATATAGTTCATGTCTATATCTAGTAGTTCTGTGGCAGAGGTCACAGTCTCTGACTTTTTCCTCTCTTGGGTGTTCCTCCTCCGAGTCATTTTGGTGAAGTGTGGTTAAGTGGTTGCATAGCGGAATATCAACCATGATCCAGGCAAGGTGCCCATTGGAAGGTTTTGGAGCAATTAGGAGTCACCACTGAAAAGAAAGGAAAAAGAGAAAAGAAAAGAAAAAAACTGAAGCAAAATGGGCCCCACAAGTAAGATTTATAAGGTACAAAAACAAAAACGAACAAACAAAAAGGCAGACAGAAGAAAAGAAAAATAGAAAATCCGAGCCAAAACGAACCACAAGAATAAGATATATATAGTACAAAAACAAAAACAAGTACACAGAAACACTGACAGAAGAAGAAGATGGGAAGGTGTTTATAAACCTTCGATGTGGGTCAGGAAGGTTATTTCAGTTCTTCGTGGGTGTACCTTGTTATCTTGTTTAAAGGACTCAACTTCCCAGAGATACAGGGAATTGAAAACTGGCTTATATATAGGGGCAGTATTGAGTAGGGGAAAAGGATGACCTTGAGGCTTATATCTATATGTATATTAAAAAAAGGAAACCAGTATATGTGTGCAAAAATTCAAGTTAAAAAAGTTATTATGGAATATGTTGTATTAAACATCCAATTGTAATGGTAACTAGGTTAAAAAAATAAAGAAGACTTCTGAGAACCAATTTAAAAAAGAAAAAAAGAAGAAAAGTTGTATCTATGAAATATATAGATTTGGGGGCGGTAGTAGGAGCTTAATACATTGTTTTTCCCCGATATAGGGTTTTACATTTGTATGAAGACCCTGTGTTGGTTAGTCTCTTGTTCTTTTGGCTTGTCTTCTGAGGGAGAGACCTGCCACGTTGTTTTCCATACAGTCTTGCTTGGGCTGAGGGGGCTAGACTATGTGGAAACCGTTTTTTCAGGCTTTTGTTCTCTGGAGGTTTTTGTTCTTTGGGGCTTTTTGTGGCTTTTTGAAGGGTTAGTGGAAAGTAAACTGTCTGCACCCAGACCTCCGCCTCAGAGAGAAGCTTCAGTCTGCTTCCCTCTGGATGGTCCAGAACACACAGACTCCCCCTCTGCAACCTCCCCTGAACACCGCAAACTCCCATAGGCGGTTGGCATTTCCAGCTACTGTCTCAGTGGTCACCGGAGGCCCCGGTTGTCTCTGCTCCCCTGTGCTACTAAAACCATTGATCCCGGTGAACCCAATCCTGGTGGCTGCCCTTGCCAGGACTGCTGTCTGGAGCCCACACCCATGCCGGGTGTGCTCACACCTGGTGGTGGCCTGGGTCAAGCAAGGCTGTGGGCCCAGGGACGTCTAGCAGGAGTCTGCGCCGGGTTCCCTCAGGCGCCAGTAGGGATGCACCCAGCCTGAGCAGTGGTGCAAGCAGCAGAAAGCTGCGGGCTCAGGGACCACGGACTGTCATCTCTGCTGGGCTCTCAGGCATGGGTGGGCGTCGACTGTGACCGTCCTGGTACTGTAGTCTGGGCCCATATCCGCCTGATTCCACCATTTGCCCCTTAAGATCCTTTGGTTTTTTTGAGTGCTTTTAATCAGACTCCAAGTTAATGCTGATCCCCAAGCACAGGGCACTTCTGTTTTGGGGTATTATTTTACAGTGGGTCGCTTCTGGTAGCTCCTTCCCCGTTCTGTTTGTTCTCTGATGCCAGTCCCAGCGTTCCCACTTCAGTTTACCTCTTCACTGATGATCTTCTGCCCCCATAGAGATCCCGAAGTGTATAATCTTATATCTCAGGTCGATTTCGTGGGTGTTCAGAGTATTCTGGTAGATATTTAGCTCACTTCAGGGGAGGGGACCTGTTGAAACAGGGTCTCCTACTTCTCTGCCATCTTGCCCCCCAAGGATCATATGATTCTTAACCTTTTATTAGTGTGGTTTATCATCTTGATTGATTTGTATATATTATACCACCTCTGCAGCTCAGGAATAAATCCTACTTTATCATGGTGAATAATCCCTTTTTAAAAAAAAAAGATTTTATTTATTTATTTGACACAGAGAGAGATCACAGGCAGGCAGAGAGGCAGGCAGAGAGAGCGGAGGAAGCAGGATCCCTGCCAAGCAGAGAGCCAGATGCGGGCCTTGATCCCAGGACCCTGAGATCATGACCTGAGCCAAATGCCGAGGCTTTAACCCACTGAGCCACCCAGGTGCCTGGTGAATAATCCTTTTAATGTACTGTTTGATTTGATTTGCCAGTTTCTTTTTTTTTTTTTTTTTTTTTAGACTTTATTTATTTGACAGAGCGAAACACAGCCAGAGAGGGAACACAAGCAGAGGGAGCGAGAGAGGGAGAAGCAGGCCTCCCGCCGAGCAGGGAGCCCGATGTGGGACTCGATCCCGGGTCTCCGGGATCACGACCCGAGCCGAAGGCAGTCGCCCAACCAACTGAGCCACCCAGGCGCCCCGCCAGTTTCTTTTTGAGAAGTTTTGCATCCTTATTCATCAGAGATGTTGGCCTCTAATTCTCCTTTGTAGTGGGGTCTTTATGTGGTTTTGGAATCAAGGTAATCCTGGTTTCATAGAAGGACCTTGGATGTTTTCCTTCCCTTTCTACTTTTTGAGCATTTCAAGAGGACTAGGCATTACCTTTTCTTTAAATGACTGTTAACAATCCCTTGGGAAGCCATCTGGCCCTGTACATTTGTTGGTAGATTTTTTAAAATTATATCTTTTTTTAAGATTTATTTCTTTATTTATATGAGAGGGGGAGAGAAAAGAAGTTGAGGGGAGGGGCAGAGAGAGAAGCAGACTCCCTGCTGAGGAGGGAGCCTGTCATTGGACCTGACCCCAGGACATGACCTGAGCCTAAGGTAGATGCTTAACTGACTGAGCCACTCAGGCCATCCCTGTTCGGAGATTTTTAAAAAAACATTTTATTTATTTATTTGACAAACAGAGGGAACACAAGTGGGAGGAGTGGGAGAGGGAGAAACCGGCTTCTTGCCGAGCAGGGAGCCTCATGTGGGGCTTGATCCCAGGACCCTGTGATCATGATCTGAACTGAAGGAAGACACTTAGTAACTAATCTCAGTCTGTTTAAATTTTCTATTGCTGTTTTGGTTTTGGAATTTCTATGTTTCTAGGAATTTATCTTCTAGTTTGCCAAGTTGGCAAGTAATTTTTTGTAATATTCTCTTAAAATTGTTTGTATTTCTTTGGCATTGGTTGTCATTTCTCCTCTTTCATTGGTGGATTTCATTTATTTGGGTCCTTTCTTTTTTTAAGTGATTCATCGATTTTATTAATTCTTTCCATGAATGAGCTCTCAGTTTCCTTGGTCTGTTCTGCTGGGGGGTTTTGTTGTTGTTGTTGTTTATCTATGCTTTATTTCTGCCCTAATCTTTATTATTTCCCCTTTTCTGCTGGCTTTAGGCTTTATTTGCTCTTCCTTTTCTAGTTCCTTTAGATATAAGTTTATGTTGTTATTTGAGCCTTTTCTTCTTTCTGTGTACTTCCCTCCTAAGACTGCCTTTGCTGCATCTGAAAGGTTTTGGACTGTCATGTTTTCATTTTCATTTGTTTCCCTATAGTTTTTTTTTTTTAATTTCTTCTTTGGTTTCCTGGTTAACCCTTCTATTCTTTAGTATGATGTTCTTTAACCTCCGTGCATTTGTGGTCTTTCTAAATTTTTTCTTGTGGTTGACTTCAACATTCATAGTCTTGTGATCTGAAAATATGAATGGTCCAATCTCTATCTTTTTGTACTCGTTTAGGGCTGATTTGTGATCCAGTATGTGATCTATTCTGGAGAGTGTCCATGTGCACTTGAAAAGAATGTGTATTCTCTTTTAGGATAAAATGTTCTGTAATTTTAATATCCTCTCTTTATCACTATTTTTTTGCCATTTTTTAAAAGATTTTATTTATTTGACAGAGAGAAACACAGCGAGAGAGGGAACGCAAGCAGGGGGAGTGAGAGAGGGAGAAACAGGCCTCCCGCTGAGCAGGGAGACCGACGGGCTCTGTCCCGGATCTCCGGGATCATGACCTGAGCCGAAGGCAGTGGCTCAACCAACTGAGCCACCCAGGTGCCCCCCCCCCACTTATTTTTTGCCATTTTGATTACTGTGTGTTTTGGTGTGGACCTCCTTGGGTTGATTTTTTTTTTTGCAAGGGTGGGCAAACAACTCTCTGTACCTTGTGGATGTGGATTTCTGTTTCCCTCTTTAGATTTGGTAATTTTTCAGGTATCGTTTCTGCAAATAAATTTTCTGCCCCATTTTGTCTTTCTTCTCTTTCTGGGATCCCTAAGATATATATATATATTTTTTTCCTATGCTTGATGATTTTGCTGCATGCCTTTAATCTGTTTTCATTTTTTATTTTGTTATTTCTCTTTTGTAACTTGATTACCTTCCAGTATTCTGTCTTCAAGGTCACTGATGTGTTTTTGTGCTTCCTGTAGTCTGCTACTTATTCCCTCTAGTGTATTTTTAATTTCATTTATTGTGTTCTTCATCTCTGTTTGGTTCTTTTTTTATATTTTATATCTCTTTTTGAGCTTCTCAGGGAGATCGTCCACTCTTGTTAGTTCTAATGAGGATCTCTAGGACCATTACATTAAATTTTCTCTTAGGCATATTGCTTATCTCTCTTTTGCTTGCTTCTCTTCCTGTCATTTTTTTTTTCATTTGGTGCATCTTCTTCTTTCTCCTTATTTTGTCTTACTCTCTGTGTCATTTATTTGTGTTAGGAAAGTCATCTTATTTATTTATTTGAGAGAGAGAGAGATCACAGGCAGGCAGAGAGGCAGGCAGAGAGAGAGAGGAGGAAGCAGTCTCCCCACTGAGTAGAGAGCCTGATGCGGGCCTTGATCCCAGGACCCTGAGATCATTACCTGAGCCGAACGAAGGTAGAGGCTTTAACCCACTGAGCCACCCAGGCGCCCGTTTCGCTCATTTTTAAAGCCAAATGTTATGGGGATACGTCTTTCCAGTTCAGGGCCCCTATGCTTGGGGAGCCTGGTATGGGGTCTGCTCTTCTCCCTTCTCTGTGCTTGTAGTTTCCATTCCCCTCACAGTCTCAGGGTGAGTTTTGTTCTTAACCATGTCTGTGCCCTCTCTACCATTTTTTTTATTGTTACTTAAATTTTTTTTCCAGTGTTCCAAGATTCATTCCCCATTCCCCACACTCAGTGTTCCATGCTTTAGGTGTCCCCAGTACCCACCACCAGGCTCTCCCATCCTTCTACCCGCCTCCTTCCAAGTCCCTCAGTTTGTTTCTGTGTCCAAAGTCTCTGTTGTTTCATTTCCGTCCCTGGATTACCCTAGTTCCCATTTACTTTCCTTCTCCCACTGTCCTCCAGGTTACCCGTCATGCACCACAAGTAAGTGAAACCATGTGATACTTGACTTTCTCTTCTTGCCCTATTTCACTCAGCATAATCTCTTCCAGTCCAGTCCATGTTGCTATAAAAGTTGGATATTCATCCTTTCTGATGGAGGCATAGTATTCCATTGTATATATGTACCACATCTTCTTTATCCATTCATCTGTTGATGGACACCTTGGCTCTTTCCACCGTTTGGCGATTGTGGCCATTGCTGTGATGAACATTGGTGTACCTATGGCCCTTCTTTTCACTACATCTGTATCTTTGGGGTAAATGCCCAGTAGTGCAATTGCAGGATCATAGGGTAGCTCTATCTTTAATTTTTTAAGGAATCTCCACACTGTTTTCCAAAGCAGCTGCACCAGTTTATATTCCCACCAACAGTGTAAGAGGGTTCCCCTTTCTCCGCAGCCTCTCCAACACTTGTTGTTTCCTGTCTTGTTAATTTTGGCCATTCTGACTGGTATAAGGTGGTATCTCAGTGTGGTTTTGATTTGAATTTCCCTGATAGCTAGTGATGCTGAACATTTTTTCATGTGTCTGTTAGCCATTTGTATATCTTCTACGGAGAAGTGCCTCTTCATGTCTCTTGCCCATTTTTTGATGTGTTCATCTTCTTTTTGGGTGTTGAGTTTGAGTAGTTCCTTATAGATCTTGGATACCAGCCCTTTGTCTGTAGTGTCATTTGCAAATATCTTCTCCCATTCTGTGGGTTGCTTCTTTGTTTTGTTGATTGTTTCCTTTACTGTACAGAAGCTTTTTATTTTGATGAAGTCCCAGAAGTTCATTTTCGCTTTTGTCTGCTTTGCCTTTGGAGACGTGTCTTGAAAGAAGTTGCTGTGGCTGATGTCAAAGAGGTTACTGCCTATGTTCTCTTCCAGGATTTTGATGGATTCCTGCCTCACGTTGAGGTCTTTCATCCATTTCGAGTTTGCCTTTGTGTGTGGTGTAACAGAATGGTCTAGTTTCATTCTTCTATATGTAGCTGTGCAATTTTCCCAGCACCATTTATTGAAGAGACTGTCTTTTTTCCACTGGATATTTTTTCCTGCTTTGTCAAAGATGATTTGACCATAGATTTGTGGGTCCATATGTGGGCTCTCCACTCTGTTCCATTGGTCTATTTCTCTGTTTCTGTGCCAGTACCATGCTGTCTTGGTAATCACAGCTTTGTAATAAAGCCTGAAGTCAGGTAATGAGATGCCCCCAGCTTTGCTTTTCTTTTTCAGAAATTCCTTAGCGATTCGGGGTCTTTTTTGGTTTCATATAAATTTTAGGATTGTTTGTTCCAACGTTTTGAAGAATGTTGGTGGGAATTTTGATCGGAATGGCATTGAAAGTATAGATTTCTCTGGGCAGTATAGACATTTTGACAATGTTTATTCTTCCAATCCATGAGCATGGAATGCTCTTCCATCTTTTTGTGTCTTCTTCAATTTCTTTCATGAGTGTTCTGTAGTTCCTCGAGTACAGATCCTTGACTTCTTTGGTTAGGTTTATTCCTAAGTATCTTACGGTATTTGGTGCTATATTAAATGGAATCGATTCGCTGATTTCCCTTTCTATTTTCTCGTTGTTAGTGTATAAGAATACAACTGATTTCTGCGCATTGGTTTTGTATCCTGCCACATTACCAAATTGTTGTATGAGTTCTAGTAGTTTGGGGGTAGAGTCTTTTGGGTTTTCCACATAGAGTATCATGTCATCTGCAAGGAGAGAGAGTTTGACTTCCTCTTTGCCAAGCTGGATACCTTTTATTTCTTTCTGTTGCCTGATTGCTGTTGCTAGGACTTCTAACACTGTGTTGAACAGTAGTGGTGAGAGGGGGCATCCTTGCCTTGTTCCTGATCTCAGAGGAAAGGCTGTCAGTTTTTCCCCATTGAGGATGATACTCGCTGTGGGTTTTTCGTAGATAGATTTTGTGAGGTTGAGAAATGTTCCCTCTATCCCTACACTTTGAAGAGTTTTGATCAGGAACGGATGTTGTATTTTGTCAGATGCCTTTTCTGCATCAATTGAGAGTACCATGTGGTTTTTCTCTCTTCTCTTATTGATTTGTTCTAGCATGTTGATTGTTTTGCGAATGTTGAACCACCCCTGCATCCCTGGGATAAAACCCACCTGGTCATGGTGGATAATCTTTTTAATGTATTGTTGGATCCTGTTAGCAAGAATCTTGTTGAGAATATTGGCATCCGTATTCATCAGCGATATTGGTCTGAAGTTCTCCTTTTTGATGGGGTCTTTGTCTGGTTTGGGGATTAGAGTGATGCTGGCTTTATAGAAAGAGTCTGGAAGTTTTCCTTCCGTTTCTATTTTTTGAAAGAGCTTCAGGAGAATAGGTGTCATTTCTTTTTTGAATGTTTGGTAGAATTCCCCAGGGAATCCATCTGGGCCTGGACTCTTGTTTTGGGGGAGGTTTTTGATCACTGCTTCAATCTCATTACTATATATAGGTCTATTCGGATCGTCAATGTCTTCCTGTTTCAGTCTTGGTAGTTTATAGGTTTCTAGGAATGTATCCATCTCTTCTAGGTTGTTAAACATATTGGCATATAATTGTTGATAGTAATTTTTGATGATTGTTTCAATTTCCTTCGTGTTAGTCGTGATCTCTCCCCTTTCATTCATGATTTTATTAATTTGGGTCGTCTGCCTTTTCTTTTGGGTTAGTTTGGCCAATGGTTTATCGATCTTATTGATTCTTTCAAAGAACCAGCTTCTAGTTTCGTTCATGCGTTCTACTGTATATCTAGTTTCTGATTCATTCATCTCTGCTCTAATCCTTATTATTTCCCACCTTGTGTGGGGGGTTGGTTTAATTTTTTGTTGATTTTTCCAGTTCTTTAAGGTGTAATGAGAGTTGGTGTATTCGGGATTTTTCAGTTTTTTTGAGTGAGGCTCGGATGGCTATGAATTTCCCCCTTAGGACTGCCTTTGCTATATCCCATACCTCTCTACCATTTTTGATGTGTCCTTCTCTATTTGATTGCTGTGGAGAATCTGTTTTGCCAGTCTTTGGCTTGTTTTCTGTGTTATTTACACTGATGTAGGTATTATATAGGTGTTTCCATGGGTGGATGGGTGCCTAGGTCCCTCTACTCTATTACCCTCTCCTAACGTTGATATTGATACTTTTATTTCTAATTTGTTACCACAGATTTCATTGTAACCTTCCTCTTGTTGTATTTTAACTTCTTCCTGTAACAGAGAAATATGACCCTGCTATCCTTAATTTCTGTACTTATTTGTTCAGTCCTCCTGTTATCACCTAGCTTCAAATTTGCTAACCATACCATCACAGCAGAGAAGCCTTAACTAGCATTAAGTATTTGTTTTAAATTCTCTTTTTCTTTAGAATGACGTTATATTGTTAGAGTTCTATGTTTGTGTAGGTTGGGAATTACACCTCTGGTGGTGGCAGACTAGCTTCTTTGACACACGCAGATTATCTCTCACAGATACCAGTCATAAATTTTGGCCAAAATACTGAAAATAATTTTATGAAGGAACTAGAAAGTGACAGAAAGCAGACACAATGAGAGAGGGGTGAACACATGGAAGAAGGAAATTCTATTGGAGCAGTTAAGACTTGGATAGCAATCTGTATTCATATCAGATGAAGTATGAAGAAATTTAGGGGGACCTAGCAGCTTTTGTAAAGTGAAAGGGGTGGATTGCATTCAGAAGAGAGCTACAAATTGGGAACTCCACAAGCTGCAAAAACTCCAACCATACCTGTGATTGAATTGTTCAAGGGCAGCCCAGATTCCAGGCAGCTCAGTTATGGGTAAAAAGAACTGCAGACAACTTTTAGTTGCTTCTAGTACAGGGTAAACAGTTTGGGGTTTGATTTCAGCTAAGTTAACTACCTCCTCATAACAGAAATATCAGCTGTTTGAAGGAACATAATGGGTTGCAGTGTCTTCACTTTATCTTTCCAAATGACCAGTACGAATGCAAAATATTAGCTAGATGAAGAAAGAAGAAATATGACCCATGCTCAAAAGGAAAGACAATCAATAGAAACCAGTCTATGGATGACTCAGGTGTTGAGATTAGCAGACAAGAACATTAAAACAGCAATTACAACTAAACTCAAGCACAAAAAGGCAAATATGTTTATGATGAACAGAATCCTTTGAACTTGCTGTAGGGAGGGTTTTTGTCTGTTTTATTTTTTTGCCTTGTAGATTCCTTGGAATTTAGGGACAGTTTTATTTCTTTGTTTCATCTGTGTGCATTTTAATTCCGTTTCTTGCCTCATTATGCTGGGTAGGAGTTTTTATATTTTCCATTATTATCTTGAAGAATGGTGATGGCAGACATTCTCTTGATGTTTCTGATCTTGGTGGTAAAACATTCAGTCTTTCACCATTAAGTATGATGGTTCCTGTATAAATGAGTTTTGTAAATACTCTATCAAGTTGAGGATGTTTCCATCTATTCCTAGTTTTCTGATATTTTTTACAGTGACATTTGTATTCAGATACAGGTTCATATACAGTTGTAACAGCTAATATAGAGGTCTTAAATATACTTTGTCTATTTTCCCCATAATGGTAACACATTCTAAAACTATAATATGCTATTGTAATTAAGTTATTGATACCTACCCATCTGGTTCAGATATCCTAAGTTTTCCTTGTACGTGTGTGGGTTTATCGAGTTTTATACAGTTTTATTACTTGGGTTGATTCATGTCTCCACCCCTGTAGTGATATATCCACCCTCACAGATTACTCAGCTTGCCCTTTCCTAATCATGCTCACCTCCCTACCCTGACTCCTCCCCAGGCCTAACACCTGGCAATCATTAATCTGTCCTCTGTTTCTAAAGTTCTGTCATTTCAAACATGTTACATAAATGCAATTCTATAAATACACTTATTTGGGATTTGGTTTTTTCATTTAGTGCAATTCCCCAGAGATTCATCTGAGTTTTAGCATGTACTGGTAGTGATTTCCTTTTTATTGCAATGTAGTAGTGTTCCATGGTATGGATATACTACAGTTTGTTTAACCATTTACCCTTTAAGGGACATCTGAGCTGATTCCATATTTGAGCTGTTACAAATAGAACTGCTGGTGAACATTTGTGTGAACTACATTTTCATTTCTCTGGGATAAATGCCTAGGAGTGCAGTTGGTTGGGTCATATGATGGTTGCTTGTTTATTTTAAGATACTCCTAAACTGTAAACTGAGTTCCAGAGGGGCCACACCATTTTATATTCCCCAAACAGTGTATGATGACTCAGTTTCTCTGCATCTACACCAGCATTTGGTGTTACCACTGTTTCCTTTTTACGTTTATGTATTCTTATAGATACTTAGTAATAACTTGTGGTTTTTATTTATTTTTTTAAAGATTTTATTTATTTATTTGACACAGAGTGAGAGATCACAAGGCAGAGAGGCAGGCAGAGAGAAAGAGGAGGAAGCAGACTCCCTGCCCGAGCACAGAGCCCGATGTGGGCCTGGATCCCAGGACCCTGAGATCATGACCTGAGCTGAAGGCAGAGGCTTTAACCCACTGAGCCACCCAGGCACCCATAACTTGTGGTTTTAATTAGCATTTCCCTAAGGACTAATAACACTTTTTAACACTGTTATTGAGATATAATTTGTATAGCATAAGATTTACCCATTTAAAGTATATAATTTAGTAGTTTTTGTATTTTACAGGTATGTATGGTATGTATTGTATAACCTTTTTATCACCTCGAAAGAAACATCCCCACCCCCTCACTAATTTACCTTCTTGGCTTTATGCATTTCCCTATTTTGGGCTTTTCTTATGAGTGGCATTGTACAATATGTGGTCCTCTGTGACTGACTTCTTTCACTTAGTATAATGTATTCAAGGTTTATCTGTGTTACAGTATGTTTTAATACTTCATTCCTTTTTATGGCCAAATAACATTTTTTATATGACATTTATTTTATCTGTTAATGGATATTTGTCTTGTTTATACATTTGGCTATTATGAATAATGCTTCTATAAAAATTTCTGAACAAGTTTGGGTATGGCAATGTATTTGCATTTTTCTTGTGTGCATACTTAGGACTAGAATTGCTAGGTTATATGGTAATGATATTAAATCCTTTGAGGAAATGCCAAAATGTTTTCCAGAGTTGCTGCACCTTTTTACATTCCCACCAGCAGCGTGGAAGATTCTGATTTCTCTCCATCCATGCCAACAATTATTATCTGACCTTTTGATTTTAGCCTTCCTAGGTGCACCTGAGGTAGCGTCTCATTTTTGATTTTTCAGTTACCTGATGGCTAATGATATTGAGCATCTTTTTGTGTACTTGTTGGTAATTTGTATATATTTTCCTTGGAGAATCATCTATTCAGACCCTTTGCCCAATGTTTAATTGGGTATTTATTTTTGTTACTGATTTTTAGCATTCTTTATATATTCCAAACTTTTTATTATGATAAAATCTACCGTTTTTTTTTTTTTTTTTTTTTCT
>PITA01025179.1:0-24856 GCA_004023965.1 Spilogale gracilis
CCAGTTCTGTGACTAGTCAGAGTTCTCTGTTCTTCTCCTAGGAAGCGATGTAAGATTAATAGATACACAAGGAGGGTTAGTAAATCAATCATATGAATTTAATAATGAAGAAAGGAAAATTACCCAGAGCAGGCCCAGGCCAGGAGGACCCAGAAGATGGAAAGTTACTAACAATAAGCTAGAGATAATCAGAAGCCCTACTGAGAGCGAGAAGATAACCAGCTACTTCTGCTTCTGTAAAGAGGCTTCCCTCCACAGTCTCCCTGCACTACTGTTCCCGCCTAAAGCAGCCTTGCTCCTCCAGTTTAAACCCCCTACCAGCAGTCAGCATAACCCTTCGGAGCTGACTTCCTGCAGTCCCCTATAAAAGGCCTAGAACCGCATTGGGCAAGGCCCAGAACTTGGGGCATGACCTCATCCGGGCCCACCGGCATAAAATAAATCCGAGGTCTCCTACTTCTCCGAGTGTCACTTGGTCTCACAGGTCTGATTATTTTTCTGCAACAAGGACATCTGTGAAAGATCACCATGCTAGTTATGAAGATCAAGACAGCCTCAAATGTCTGCACTGTTTCTTTTTAAGAAGAAATACAACTATTAAATCTTTGGACCTGACAGAGTAAACTCAGCTTCTGCTAAAAATTATGTGCAAGTGGTTATTATTAGTTTTTACTATTAACTAGCCCATGGAGGATCATGGTAAGACTCAGGCTAATTGCAAACCAATTAAAAACATATTTTCTTGGTACACTCAAATGTCAGTGCAAATTAGAATCTGCCAGCCCATCATATATGTTCTGGAAGTCCTTTTCTCATTTTGAGGCTTTGCATTTTCTATAGGTAGTTTCAATTTTTCACCTTTAGCCAAGATTTCAGTCTCATGTATTCTCTTGGAGGCATATGAAAACAAATACTTATAATCCCAGCACCTTGTATTCATATAATTTTCATAGATTTGGTGTATTTTCCCATGCATTATCCTTCTTGCTTCTATAAAAATTTGTGAAGGAGGCAGGGTGCAGCTTCTCCTGCAGTATGAACTGGCATCAGGTACCTAGGTCTATTGGGTCTCCCAGGAGGATATCACTAGACTGAAGAAGCTGAGATTGGCAGGGTTCATCATGTCGGTAATACCAATGGAAACTAAGCACTATTAAGCGTTATTTGCTACATACCCTTTTTACATGGTTTATGCTGATTCCTTCATTTAATTTGGCCAGAAACATTTTTTTCAGGGAGGTCGTCTCAGAGTTAAAAGGAACTAAAAGTCAGAACTTTCTATGTCTGATTCAGAAAAGTTTTACAAAGTCCCCTACTTGATTTTACTTTAAATGTGTGGAGATTTGAAGAGTTGAAAATCCAGAAAGTTTAATAGTTAAAGAAATTGCTTTATAATGTATAACCCTAAATCCCAGGGACTGTTTCTGGTACCACTCACTTCTGACAGCTCTTTGTCATTTAGCCTTTAAAAGATTCATCAAGCCCAGATATACTTTTCTACCATAAACCTGCATTTTATCTGGTAATTTTATAAAAGTCAAATTTTAAGTCTCAGTTTGTTGAGTAATTTTTTGTAGCCTTCTTGGAAACACAGTGACAGATGAATTTAAATATTTTCAAAGCAATAGGTTTTTCTTAAAACGTGCCTACTCTAGGAGCAGAATTTTTTCCCCTTCCTTTCTCCTAGGTTCTCTGGCTGGTCTAATAATTAAATTGATATAAAACAGAATAACAGTAGAAAAACCAGTTTTGCACATATAGGAGCCCCATAAAAATAGGAGACCCAAGGGACAGCCATCTTGAACTAAGGAAAGGGGTAGTGGTCTGGGGATACAGAGGGGAGGAACAACATAACTAGGAAGGCACAGGTGTTTGGAGAACAAAGCTTGTCTTGTTATGCATCAGTTTCTTAGGTAAAAATGTATCTCAAGTAAAGCTTTCTTTCTTGTGCTTGCCCCATTTCCAAGGTAAATTTATGCAGTTGAGGAGGAGGTAAAGAGCTTTTCCTAAATCTGCTGGATTTTGACTGTCTTTTGAGCTAAAGCAAATTCTGTTCCCCTTCATGGTTAAATAAGGATTCTATAATTGTTAATGAAAGGTTTGGAATACCACTTGTTATTACGTGGTTGTAAAAAAAAATAATCAAACCAGTTTAACAGCTTTTTTGGGGGTAGAAAAAGTTCCTGAGTCAAACTTTGTTGTTCCCCCTCTGCTCAGAGCTCCTTTGCTTATAAATATGTTCTTGGCAATTTTTTCCTAACTAAAATTGTCTCATGTTAACGAGTTTAATTAAAAAGGTAATATTCCGGGTACCTGGGTGGCTCAGCTGTTAAGTGTCTGCCTTCTGCTCAGGTCATGATCCCAGGGTGCTGGGATCGAGCCCTGCATCAGGCTCCCTGCTCAGGGGTAAGCCTGCTTCTCTCTCTCCCACTAGACTGAATTAATGTAAGCAATTTGTTTTATTCATGATTCCACTTGAACAAAATGTAAATTAGTACATTTTGTTCAGAATTGGAGATTATTTTAATTGATGGGGTTTTGGTATATAGGGAAAGTTTAGTGGGGTGAGGTCTGGGGCCAACGACCAAGAAAGAATTCTTGAGACATCTTGGTGCAAAACAGTGGTTTTATTAACACACAGGGACAGGACCCTTGGACAGAAAGAGCTGCTGCCCTGGGGTTGTGAAGGGTGGCTGGTTACAATCTTGGGAGTTGGGGAAGGTAAGGAAATGCGAGGTTTTCCTGTGTTAAAGACTCACTGGATACTGGAGGCCTTGCCACTGTCCAGTTAAGGTTTGTTTTTTTTTTTTTCCCTTCTAACAAGTCATTAACATTAAGAGAGCTGGGAGATTTCAGGAGTGGGGGTGGGAGGGGAAGGTTGAAGCATACCAGCCTGTGCTAGCCTTTTGCTCCCTCATCATAGTAGTGTGTCTAGACTACAGAAATGCAATCAGAAAACACATTTTTATTACAAGGATCTAGGTTCCATTTGATATTTCAATGTTTTAATACATTTATATCCTAGATATTGTATTAATTAACTGTCATGGTGTTAAAAAATAGAGACATAACTTTTATTAAAATGAATAGGAAAAAATTAAATTTAGGAAAAGCAAGTGTTTTAATGTAGCGTTACAAATCTGAACTGGATCCTGGTGGAAGAACCAAGCGGCCCTGGGAGACTATGGAGGACCGGAGGTTTATTTAACAACAGGCTCAGAGGACTGATCTTGGAAGGTCTGAGCCTCGAGCACAAGTGTGGAGGGTAATTTATACCCTTCTACTTCCGCCTACTTGGTACTTCTGGTGAGCCTTGGAAACTGGGTAGGGAAGAAGAACCTGGAAGGGCTTTGAGATGCGGACTGGAATTCCCTTGCTGGTTTTGTTGACCATCTCAAGAGTACACTTTTCCTTTATTAGTAGACATCTATTATTTGCGCATCTATCATTGTGTAGGTATTTATTGTTCTACGCTACAGACCTATGTTAGCTCTAAATAACAAAATAAATGACCTGATCATTTATTTTTATTGGAATCATTTAGATGCTCTAGTCCAGATCCTTGTACAACATACACGCAAAATATTTTTTCTTTTTGATCTGTGGGTGGAAATGACCAACTGGAATCAGCAAACTAATAGTACAGACAATGAAGACTTGAACCATGATTGGACTAAAGCTACACAGAAAAATAGATCATTATGTCTGTGGCCTTAGGGAAGCAAGAAGACCTTTCCTTGCAAGGTGTTTGCATCTGTAATATCAAAGTGGTGAGGGAGCAGAAGGCTAGCTGAGGACAAAGCAGAAGCTGACCCCCTGCAACCTCCCCCCAGCCCCCACTCCTGGGTTGGATGTGCAACAGTCTTCCAGGAATCTCTAAAACTATCTTAATGTTAATACCTTGCTAAGAAGGGAAAAACAACCTCAACCCGACAATGGCAAGGCCTCTGGTGTCTTGCTGGTCTTCTTTAGCATGTGCAAGTGAAACCTCCCTTTTCCTTACCTCCCCCAACCCCATAGTATATAATCAGCCACCCCTCACAGACCCGGTGCAGCAGACTTCTCTTGCCCTGCGTTCTCTCCCCAGGCTTTAACAAACCACCATTTTGCAGCAAAGATGTCTCAAGAATTCCTTCTTGGTCATCGGATTTGAACCTCACCCCACTGAACCTCACCTATATTCTAAAACTTCATCAAAAGGACTTCACCGGAAGTTACCAGGTGTATTAATGGAGTTCTCTGAAGGTCAGGAGAAGACTGATTCCCCAGCTCCAAGACAGTCAGGCAGAGACCTCAAAGTCTCTCCCAACTAGATTTGCATGCCTCCAAGGGATTGAACAAGCTCCATCTACAATGGAAAGGACCAGGTACTTTACTCATTCTACTGATTAAAAGATTAATCTCCTCCTTCACAGCTGCTCTTGGATTACCATTTAACCAAATGTCTATTATTTTTTGACAGAGAGACATGCAGTGAGACAGGGAACACAAGCAGGGGGAGTAGGTGAGGGAGAAGCAGGCTTCTGGTGGAGCAGGCACCCCGATGTGGGACTCGATCCCAGGACTTTGGGATAGTGACCTGAGCTGAAGGCAGATGCTTAATGACCCAGCCACCCAGGCGCCCTGTTTAAACAAGTATCTTGACAACTCCATAACCTTGTCCAGCGATGCATCAAATTTGCTATCATTGCAGACTTTATTCCAGGTATACATTGTTCTGGTTTACTAACCTTTTGCTAAATCGGATTCTCCACTCTCTTCCTTTTACATTGACCCTAAGCCATGATATTTCCTTCAGTGAAAAGATATTATGTATTTTACCGCTTTCTTTTCTCTGCTCTAATTGTACTAGCATCGTGAGTGATTACTTATTCCTGTGACACATTCTACCGCGTGTTCTCTCTCCTTAAAACCATTATGTTCTCTATTCTTCATTCATCAGATCCCAGGGCCATATCCTTGGGCTTTCATCTCTGAAATAAATTCAGAAAATACAAAGGAATCTTTTTTTGTGGGGTGAAAATGGAGAAATATTGGCAGTTTTTCTGTTTCAGGGTCATGTTACCAGTACACCTGTTCTGGAACAAATCAGAACATTCAGAATCTAGATTCAAAATCTGTTAAGTGTCTCATAACATTACGGATCATCAAAGTCCAGTGTTTTCAAACCCTGCATTTCTACTGACTTGTTCCCACCACCATTTAAAAACTCAGCTTCCTCTCCTAGAGTACAGTGTCTGATCTCCAATCTACCAGCAGCTGTCACCTTTCTCTTTCTTCCCATTCAGTTTCCTTTGATATTATCGAGGAGCTATTTTTGTTTTAATGTAATTTTGTAGTTCTTTGCACCTACCATATAAAAATAAAATTAATTTTTGTATATTTGCTTATATCTGTGCTCTTTGCTTAAATCATTTGCCTCTTCTACTAGTTTTATGGTGGATTCCTATGTATACAGTAAGAAGAGAGAGTTTTCTTTCTTTGCAAGTTTTATGCCTTGAATTATTTCCCTCTTCTCACATCAAAATGGCTGGGATCTGCAGGGTAGTGTGGCACAGATATGGGGAGAATGGGCATCTTTGCCCTGTTTTCTAATTATGGAGGCTGTAATTATTTTACAGCCGGAATTGGGAGTACTGGAAACTTATCTCGGCAATGACTTTATGTCCGCTATTGACTATTGACTAAGTTGAATGAAGCCTATGGGATTTGTGATTATAGTTAAATTTCAAAATTTTTGTAACACCAGAGTCAGTTGCATTTTTGATGGCTTTCACTTGACATCACTGGTTAAACAGCCTGGTTTGGCTACATAACTAAAGGAACATGAGCCAAGATTCACACCAAAGTCTTGGTTCAACCTGCAGACAAAGCTTTCTGCGTCACTGTTTACAGAAGAAGGACCTTGAGGAATTTCTGCCTGGGTGTCTCTCAGACCACAGTGCTGCCTGCGTTCTTGTTTACTTGCTGCACCATATATTTTGACTTTAAATGAAAGTCTTGGGGCACCTGGGCGGCTCAGTAGGTTGAACATCTGCCTTCGGCTCAGATCATTATCCCAGGGTCCTGGGATCAAGCCCTGCATCAGGCTCCCTGCTTAGCGGGGAGCCTCCTTCTTGCTGCTCTCGCCGCTTGTGTGCTCTCTCTCAAATAAATAAAATCTTTTACAATAAACAAATAAAAGCCTTATGTGAATAAGTTCTGTGAGATCTTTTGAGTCTCTTAAAATATCCAAACTTGA
This sequence comes from Spilogale gracilis, assembly GCA_004023965.1. NCBI lineage: Eukaryota > Metazoa > Chordata > Mammalia > Carnivora > Mephitidae > Spilogale > Spilogale gracilis. The sequence goes on from PITA01025179.1 coordinate 6,242, forward strand.
GAAATCTTTCCTCTATTTTTGGAGAAAGCATTCAATTTCTCATGATTACATATGACGTTAGCTGTTTTTACTTTTAATTTCATGGATGCTCTATAACAGGTTGAGAAAAGTTCATTATATTTCTAGTTTCAAGGTTCATCTTTTTTTAAATTGGTATCTTTCAAAATGGTCACACAGTGTTTGTCCTCTATTAATAGGGCGAACTGCACTGTTTAATATTTTAAAAGTAAGCTAACCTTACTAGGACGAACTCTTCTTGACCGTTGCATTGCATTATATTTCTATATCATTTAATTCAACTTGTTAATATTTTGTGAAGACCTTTTCATCTATACTTATGAATGATATTGGTCTTTGGGGTTTGTTTGCTTACTTACTTGTTTTTAATATCTTTTACAGATTTTCTTTTGTTTTTGTTTAGTTGTTTTTTTAAGATTTCATTTTTGTGAGAGAGAAAGAGAACAGGAGCAGAGGGCGGGACAGGGAGAAGCACATCTCACCCCCCACCCCCACCACGATGAGTAGGGAGCCCAACTTGGGGCTCAATCCCAGAACCCTGGGATCATGACCTGAGTCTAAGGCATATGCTTAACCAAGTGAGCCACCCAGACACTCCACAGATTTTGTTTTTATGGTTATGCTGGTCTTATGAAACAAGTTAGGAAACGTTCTTTCCCTTTTTATTTTCTGGTTTGCCTTTGTGGAAGACTAGAGACACACTGCCATTTCATGTTTGACAGAATTCAACACTGAAGCCATCTGAGGTTGGTGTTCTTGAAGTTTGTTGGTAATTAATGTTTTTAATAGATATGAGGCTACTTACATTTAATGTTCCATCTGTGTGATTTGTGTTGTTTTGTTTTTTTTTCAAGAAATATGTATATTTCATGTAAGTCAAGTTGCATAATTTTTTGGTGTAGTTTTGCTCATTCTATTCTCTTATTATCTCTTTACTTCTATATGGTTGGTGATGAAAAGCTCTCTTTTGGGGCACCTGAGTGGCTCTGTGGTTAAACATCTGCCTTCACCACAGGTCAGGATCCTGGAGTCCTGGGATCCAGCCCTGCATTGGGCACCCTGCTTGGCGTGGGGTCTGCTTCTCCCTCTCTCATTACCCCTGTGTGTATTCCCTCTCTAGCTGTGTTTCTGTTTGTCAGATAAATGAATAAAATCCTTAGGAAAAAAAAAAGGTCATTTTTTCCTAGTATTGGTAAGATGCACCTTTTTTATTCATCTAGTCAAGGTTTATCAATTTTACCAAATTTCTCAAAAATCAATTTTTAGCTTTATTAATTTTCCTAATTTCTTATTCAAAATCTCCTTCCTGATCTTTATTATCTCTTTCCTTGTACTCATTTTGGGGATATTTTCTGTTGTTTTTCCAGCTCCTTGATGGTTTTGGATCTCTGGGATTTTAGACATTTCTTCTTGCTTACATAGGTACTTCAAGCTACAAACTTCATACTAAGTGCTGCGTTAAACTAAATCCCACAATATTTGCTATGCCAATTTTTTTAAATTATCAATTCATAATCTTTCAAATTGTGATTTCTTCTTTAATACATATTATGTAAAAAGCATTTTTAAAAATATATTTGATGTCTATGCAGGTATTTTACTATGATTACTTAATTTAAAATAAATTTAATTTTGGTCAGAGTACAAAATAGTCTGTATAATCTCATTTCTTTGAACTTTATTAGAACTTATGTTTTGGCTTGATAGACGTGTACTCTTTCTTGGTAAATGTGCCATGGGGGGCGCCTGGGTGGCTTAGTGGGTTAAAGCCTCTGCCTTCAGCTCAGGTCATGATCTCAGGGTCTGGGATTGAGTCCCACATTGGGCTCTCTGCTCAGCAGGGAGCCTGCTTCCCCCTGTTTCTCTGCCTGCTCTCTGCCTACTTGTGATCTCCCTCTTTGTCAAATAAATAAATAAAATTAAAAAAAAGAAAATGTATCATGCGTATACTGCAATACTTAAAAGTAGTATCTACAAATACCAATTAGATCAAGATGGTTAATAATGTTATTAATATTTTCTATAATTTCACTGATCTCTCTCTTTTTTACTATTGGTTGTAGCAGTTGCTCAGAAGGATATCAAAATTTCTAACTGAGTTGGTGATATTTTTTAATTTCTCCTTTTAATTTTGTCATATATTGTTTCGGGCATTTAGCAGGTGTGTTAGTAGGTGAATTACATGTGGTTTTGTGTTATCCTGAGTAATTCACCCCAGGATCCTCTGATGTTGCATAGTCACTCTACTGCTCTCATACTCCTAGTGTTTATGTTCTATCTGCTGGCAGATAGACTTCTAAGTGTCTATGCCTTGGTGGAAATCCGTTTCCTTAGATATAGGCAGAAACTTGGTCTTGCTTCTTACCAATAGAATGTAGCAAAGCTGATGGGGGTAGGTCTGACTGCATGCACGTGATTCACTGTTTATCACCCATCTCAGGAGAATCTGTCTCCCGCCTTCATGGTTTTGAAGAAGCAAACTTCCCTGAATCGTCCAATGGCAAGGACTGAATGGTACCAGCACCCACACTGTTGGGAAGCAGATTCTTCCCCAGGCGAGCCTTCACTTGAGAGCCCATTCCTGAGAATGAGTGCAGCAATGTGACACACAAAACTGAAACCCCTTCTAAGCTGTGCTGAACTCCTGACCCCTGAAGGCTGTGAGATAATAAGTGTGTTGCAGTACACTACTGTGTTTGTGGGAATTTCTTACACAGCAATTGAAAATGAATGCAGCATTATCCCATTCATTTAGATTGAAGTTATCTGTGTCATCATAGTTTCGGTATATCTCTAGAGATGCAAAGGGTTAGAGCTTGCCTTGTTATCACTTATGAAACAGTCCTCCAATCTATGCTTCTTCTATGCTCCTTCAAGTTGTGATGCAGTCATTTTAAAACTCATGTTCTAATGGTTCAGTAGCAGAGAAAAAGAATTGGCTTTTAACTGCTTCTGCTCAGAAATGGCTTCTTTCATATCTGTATAGTCCATTAGCCAGAAGTACTCACATGGCCCCAAACCATCCCCAGGACAAGCTGGGGATTGCAGAGGAACAAAGAGAATATATAAAATGTTTTAACTATGTCCAAATGCCTAACGTGGAGCCACTGGATATAGTATTAGGATTATCAATTTCACAAATATTACTGTGCTTTTCTGGAAGTTCTAGTGAATATAATTAAGCAATGGAGAAAAAAACCTATAATTATTGGATATAAAGTAATGAAACAATCCTTAAAATTATTTGAAAATTAGAGGTTCATATAATAGGAAAACAGAAGAAAATTGATCCCTCACAGTGAATATTTGCTTAGTTTTCTCTGTCTCTTCTAAAATGCAATTAAATCAGGATGCAGCGTTAACCCTATTAGTCCATTGAAACTAGTCTTGCCCAGTTGTCCATTTTTGTCTCAGTATCAATTGACTTATTGGCAGTAACATATACAGAAATATGTGTGTGTGTGTGTATGTGTGTGTGTGTTTGTCTATCTTTATATCTATCTATAGCCCTTTATATATTAGTGCATATATTCACTTTATTCACTATACACAATAACTGAGTATAAATCTTAGTTTTACTTTTATATTATTAGTCAGTGTTCTTGGATGGCTTGTTTTATATAACTTATATTTCATATTTTCAACCTCTGAGTCTTAAAGTTCCCCAGGGCTCAAATATAGTCCTTTTTTTTTTTTCCTACAAGATCTCTGGATGGTCTTATCTAGTCTTCTGGCTTTAAACGCCATCTCAGAGTAAGTAGTTCTGAAGTTTATATCTCACAGTTGTGGTCTGTATTCAGGAAGCCAGAACGTATTGAGTTATATCTTTTTTTTTTTTTTTAATTTATACTGGATCAAAAAAAAAAGGTGGGAGGGGACAGAATTGAGCACAGAGGGTCAGTAATACAGACCCTCAGAACATGAAGACTCTTTCCTTTCTCCAGATTGAAAACATTTTCTTCCATTTATAAATGGAATTCCTCTTCACCATTTATTTTGTTCTTTTCATTTAAAATTGTTGTAATGCAAATGTGGTAAAATACTGCTCTTCATATTACAACTTCTTTCAGTTTTCCTTAATTTTTATACAAGATGATTTTGTTTCTTTTCTTTTCTTTTTTAAGGATTTATTTATTTATTTGAGAGAAGGAGAGGAGAGAGCACTGGAGAAGGGGCAGAGGAAGAGAAAGTCCAAGCAGCTTTCTGCTGAGCACAGAGCTGACTTGGGGATCCTTCTCACAAGCTTTAAGATCAGGACCCAGAGAGCTGAACCAGGAGCCAGACACTTAACAGACTGAGAATCACAGGTGCCCCTCCTTTTCTGTTTCTCAAGGTGTACATTTTCCAGAATCTGGTGATATCTGTTAGTGTGTGTGTGTGTGTGTGTGTGTGTGTGTGTGTGTGTGTGTGTGTGTGTGTTGCCTGATTAAGCACAGCTAGAGAGGGAACACAAGCAGGGGGAGTGAGAGGGAGAAGCAGGCTTCCCGCGGAGCAGGGAGCCCCATGCAGGGCTGGAACCCCAGTCTCTGGGATCATAATCTGAGCTGAAGGCAGCCACTTAACCACTGGGCCACCCAGGTGCCCTCTAATAGGTTGTTCTAATACATCAAAGTGATGAATAGAATCTGATGTCAGAGAGTGAAGTAAGCCCGATGGCCCTGTTCTCTCTAGGGTGTGAGTTCCTACAGCAGACAATGGTCAGGGAGTTCCTGCAACAGTTGGCAGGGCGAAGTCTTCCTCTGCATTTGGAGAAAATTCCTGTGACACCTTCATAGAACTGCTTCCCCTTTATTTCCTTTTCTACCTGGTCCCATGAAGCATTCTAGATTTTCCTCACATTTCTGCAATGATTGTCTTTTGGGTACCAGTACTTTACCAAGAGCTTTAAATTCCTGGGTAGAATATAGAGAAATAATGTATAATAATCAGTGATAATGGATTAAAGTCATATGAGGCTGCTCAGTGTCTTGTCTAGAATTACTGGTCCTTCTCTTCCTGAGCATTGATGGCTACCTATAACACTAGTGACGTGATTGCTTCTACAAGTGAATCAGATCTGCTCTACTCTTGGAAACAAGAATGGTGAACCTTATATCCCTTTGCTGTATAAGTCCTATGGTCAGTGTTATTTTTGCATCTTGGTTTTGTGTAACATCAAACTGCTGAAATATTTGCTTTCCTTAGGCAGTAAAGTGTAAGAAAATAGAAGTAGTAACTGCATTCAAACAGAAACTGCTCTGTGAATTACTTAATAGTTTAACTTGATGGTATTCTCAATGGAAGTCAGAATAGTTATTGTAGATACAGCTTTGCTAATCAGAAAGACACTTTAAAAAACAAAACATTTTTAAAATTTTTGGTTCCATATAATAAAAAATAAATAAGAAAAAATTGCTTGTTGGCATGAACACAAGCCAGCATTTATCAAGGGTATGCTTTTGCAAAACACACTCTTTCCAATTTATTAAAGATAAACTTCTATAAAATGGGCATCACAAGGGAGACTATAGTGCTAAAAAATATGACTTTACTGTGTGCCAAATCATAAATCAAGCAATTTGGATGCATATTTCCTACAATAAAAACTATAAAAGATTTTCAAATTCTGTCATCTCTTATAAACACAGGTCAATAGTATTTGTGGGTTATGTACTATGAAATTGTCAAACAATTGATGGGGATCAATTAGTCATAACCTTGCTTGGGACAGATTTCATATGTTAGCAGTAGGTTGCATACACTGGAAGACAACTAAGAGTTCAGATCTGCATATCTCAGAATGAAGTAGCAATTAAATACCAATAAATAGAAAAATAAATTTCAATATAAGCCATCTTGTTTATATTACACATTACCAACAGTATCATTGAGCTTATAGATCACAGAGAATATTATATAATTACTGTTAAGATTTCCAATCCAGTAGACTCAGGACATGATTTTGTCTCCAGGTTAGTAGAATAAATATAATCACCAGATCTCATAATTGGTTGTATAAAACATAGAGGCTTAGACTTAGCTGATACTCATATTCTAATTTTTGTCCCCTTTGGCTAATCTCTTGTCATCGTTGGTCTTCAGTTACTATGAAATTACTGAATTGGTGTAGATGATTTCACGATGTCTCCCTCTCTTATATTCTATGATTTTGTGACTCTATAGCCATATGATATATGGTTAACATAATAAGGATAGTTCTTAGCAGCTGTGCTAAGGGGTATGGTGTTTGACTTCTATTAGTGTATCTTAGCACAACTTTCCTATGCTAAATTGTATCTCTTAGTGTTTGGACATTATTGAAGTATACATCCTTAACATAAGGTGCTACATTGAGAGGAGTGGAAAAGACACTGAACGTGGCCCCATTCAGCACTACAAAAGTCAAAACAGAGGATTACACTTTTAGTGTGTTAATAAATGAGATCTCAAAGTTTGCAAGTGGGAGGAAAGACACTGGAACAGCAGATATGTTGATAATTTATTAGCAACTTCATACAGGTGCAGATAAATCAAAGCATATACTGTAGAGAAGATGAATTTAAGTGGTATTTTAAATAAGTGGTTTAGTAATGAAAAATAAATTTATTATGATAAGACTTTTGCTTTGCATCCCAAATCATCTGAGTTGTACAAGTGGGAAGCACTTGATTTAGGAGAGGAAATTACCAAAAAAATGTAATTTTTTTTGATGTTCAATATAATTTTTCCCAACAACTGGAAAAACTGCAAGGTGAAACTATAGAAAATAGGATTCTTCCTCTAACTCCTCAAAATAAATGGAGGTCCCAACACTATGAAACAAAATGATATTTTTTTTCTAATTTTCAAGGGATTTAGGTAACTATACTCGATATACTTCCTAGTCAAAATTATATGAAACATTGAAGAAAGTTGTTTTAAAGTGCTTATAGCGATATTTGAAATAATAATGCCAAGTCAAGAACTATCAAATTTGAATATTTAGGCATTGTTAAAAATCTTCTGTCATGAAAGGAGTCATTTTTACTGCTTTGCAATACCTAAAGCTTAGACTTGCAATAAGAAAATTCTTAATTAGGGGTACCTGGGTGACTCAGTTGGTTAAGCGTCTGCCTTCAGCTCAGGTCATGATCCCAGGGGTCTGGGATCCAGACCTGCATAGGGCTCCCTACTCAGCAGGGAACCTGCTTCCCTCTCTGCCCCTTTCTTCTGCTTGTTCTCTTTTATCTCCCTCTCTCTCTGTCTGAAATAAATAAATAAAATCTTAAAAAAGGAAAGAAAATTATTAATTAAACAGGTGTGCCTTTAGCATTAATCAATACATAGAATAGCATGCATAATGAGAAGACAGAATTGATTAATAAGGCACATACAAGTTCCCAATGAGGGAAATGCTTTACTCCAGGTCTTGCTGTAATTTCCTGATTGTTATTAGCAAAATTTAATTTTAGTGTCGAAGAGTCCTTAAAGACGTAGATCTCTAAGAGTTTTAAAGATAAATCAAATGGCTTTGGAACATGTAAATATAGAGCTGACTTTTTCCATGTGTCATATGGTCCATATTGCTTTACGATGAGTGGCTACATTCTTTATTGGCTATACTTCTGGTAGGTCATCTGTTAATATTAGATTATACACCTGTTGATGTAGTAAAAGCCATAGTAATGTTCATTTCACCTAGGTACATATTATGTTTATTTTTATTAAAATTTCTTTGATATATAACATTGTGCAAATTTATGGCATACAGTATTTTGATTTGATACATATTTGATCATATTATAATACAATTGACATTGTAACAATAGTTACTCTAGCATGTCACATAATTTTTGTTTCTTTTTGTGATGAGAGATAATTAAGATCTAGTCTCTAACCAAGTCTGATGATTTATAATACAGATTCCTAAAGATTTATGGAGCCACAAAAGATTCTAAATAACCAAAGTTATCCTGAAAAAGAAGCACAAAGCTGTAAGTATCACACCTCTTGACTTCAAACTATACTACAAAGCTATAGTAATTAAAATGTATGGTCTTGGCATTAAAATTGATAATTGGTCAATGGCACAGAATAGAGTCCAGAATTAAACTCCCACGTATATGGTCAACTGATATTTAATAAGGAAGTCAAGAACACCTTGTTCTTGATTATATCAAGAAACAGACAAAATTTTAAAATACAATAATGGACAAACATCTTGAAATAGGTGGATGTCTGTGATTAAAATTATCCCTCAAAAGAAATACACTTAAAATTTCTATACCTGAAGAACTGGTTTACACAATGCATCATGAAACTAAACAACAGTGAGCAGGTCAAGGATAAGGGATGGGCTTTGTACTAGCAGAAAAATAAAATTATTTATGACACTGAATGATTTTTGTATTTGTAGAGTGAAATATTACACAGTAAACTATTAAGTATTGAGATCAGAAACTTACATGGTTCAAAATAAGATTCTATAACAAAATTACTCTGTCTTTAAAATGGAATATTATAAACAAAGGCTGTATTTTCCTTCAAAGGTGTTTATTTACCTAGAATATTGTTTGTGAAGTTGTATTTGAAAATACTTTTCATGGACCATCCACTCGCTAGTTCACCATACACCACATATTTCTATTGTTCAGGTCCTTTCATACCTTGTGTTGTACACTTGATCCTACGAGCAGTTGGTTTTATGATTTTACAACCACTGGGTTGGGGTTTCCTTGAAAAGTGCAAGCATACTATAACAGACTGGTTATGACCCAAACTCTCAAGCTTTTCTTTTTATTATTATTATACTTTTTTATATCATACCTTTGCAATGTGATTTTGCTCATCTCTCATCAACCTATGAAATAAGGTTCCTAAAGGCTTTAACATGGGCTAAACTTGTGACATTTATTCAAAGAGAACACGGTTATAGTGATATTCTGTCATTTATGAGGATAGCCTTCATAATGATGGAGACAGAGCTTATAGAAGAAGACATCTTGAAGGAGAGTTCAGTTTTCTTAGCTGAGGCTGTTTAAAAGCCTCCAGCCAGACATGAGAGAGAGTGCAACCACGGTCAGTGGAGACATTCATCCACAGCTACACATACACACAAGTGAACCCCGTTGAGAATTAACATTTCTCCAGTTGATTCACACTATTAAACAGTAATGCATGCTTTTTATTTATAACATTCAGTTTTGGCATATGAAATTCTGACAGTAATAACAATAATAATTGTTATTATTGTTATGCTAATAACAATAGCAAAAACCCCTTAGGTATACAGACACTTAATTTTTAATTTTCTGCAGACCTCATGCAAATTATACACAAAGACATCAGAATCCAGCAAAACTAAGTCAGATACACACACAGCTCTATAAAACACCTCAAACCATCTGAACTCTTCAGAAAGTATTCTGAACCATCCTTAGTGATCTCACTAGCCACTAAGTTCTAGGCATCTTCTTTACAGAACATTACAGAATATTCTTAAATGCACTGAACTTGGGCTCCTGGGTGGCTCAGTCAGTTAAGCTCTGACTCTTGGTTTAGGGTCAAGTCATGATCTCAGGGTTGTGGAATTGTGCCCTGTGTAGGGCACAGTGCTCAGCACAACGTCTGTTTGTCCCTCTTTCTCTCCTCCTCCCCTCACCCCACCCACTCAAATAAATAAATAAATAAATAAATAAATAAATAAATAAAATCTTTAAAAAAAATGCACTATACTTGTTTTTCTTCATGACTTCAGTCATGCTACTGGTCTTACTGATAAGACATTTCTAACCAAGGAAAGATGGTTTATCTCTATGACAAAACTAAAACTTCCTCTCTGTAGTAAAGCTATACTTGGTTCTGAAGATAATTCAATTGCCTTCTATTTTGTACTCTAAGACCCTGAGTCATTTTCAGTAGCTTCATGAAAAATCATCATAACCAAGCACCTACTAAATATTTCATAATTATTTAGATCAGAAATCAAGACACTATACAACTGAATTATTTGGTATGATCTTACCCAAATCAAGGTCAATGTACTTTCAGGCTCATTTAGGTTTTTGGTCAAATTGATTTTTTGTGGTCATAGGACAGAGGTCCCTCTTTACTTGTGGGCTGTCAGTGAAGGACCACTCATCTTTCTAGAGCCTTTCTAGTGCATTCATTATTATATGCTCCCTCCATCTGCAAGCCAAGAATGTCACATCAGATCCTTCCCACATTTCAGATCTCTGATTTTATTTTCTGCCACCAGCCAGAGATACTCTCCACTTCCAAAGTTCTCATGTAATTGAAGATTAGATAATCTTCATGTAATCCATGTAAAACAGCATGTTTATAATCCTAGATCAGAGTGGGAAATCTTTGGGGTGAGTGGGTGGGGTGGTGTTAGGATTCTGTCTAACACAGGTGTCTTCTTTACATTGGTCTGATGCTACATAGGTTTCTGTGGTACAGTCATTGTTTAAATATCTTTTTAGCCAGAATTGTTGAGGAAAAAAATAAAAGCTGGGGGCATCACTTACCTGACTTCAGGCTTTATTACAAAGCTGTGATCATCAAGATGGCATGGTACTGGCACAAAAACAGTACAAAATAGACCAATGGAACAGAGTACAGAGTCCAGATATGGACCCACAAATCTATGGCCAAATCATCTTCGACAAAGCAGGAAAATATATCCAGTGTAAAAAAGACAGTCTCTTCAATAAATGGTGCTGGAAAAATTGGACAGCTACATATAGAAGAATGAAACTAGACCATTCTCTTACACCATACAAAAAGACAAACTCGAAATGGATGAAAGACCTCAATGTGAGGCAGGAATCCATCAAAATCCTGGAGGAGAACATAGGCAGTAACCTCTTTGACACCGGCCACAGAAACTTCTTTTAAGACATATCTCCAAAGGCAAAGGAGTCAAAAGCGAAAATGAACTTTTGGGACTTCATCAAAATAAAAAGCTTCTGCACAGCAAAGGAAACAGTCAAAAAACAAAGAGGCAACCCACAGAATGGGAGAGGATATTTGCAAATGACACTACAGACAAAGGGCTGATATCCAAGATCTATAAAGTACTCAAAGTCAACATCCAAAAAGAAGATGAACACATCAAAAAATGGGCAGGAGATATGAAGAGGCCCTTCTCCATAGAAGACATACAAATGGTTAACAGACACATGAAAAAATGTTCATCATCACTAGCTATCAGGGAAATTCAAATCAAAACCACTCTAAGATACCACCTTACACCAGTCAGAATGGCCAAAATTAACAAGACAGGAAACAGCGAATGTTGGAGAGGCTGCAGAGAAAGGGGAACCCTCTTACACTGTTGGTGGGAATGCAAATTGGTGTAGCTGCTTTGGAAAACAGTGTGGAGGTTCCTTAAAAAATTAAAAATAGAGCTACCTTATGACCCTGCAATTGCACTACTGGGCATTTACCCCAAAGATACAGATGTAGTGAAAAGAAGGGCCATATGTTCCCCAATGTTCATCGCAGCAATGGCCACAATCGCCAAACTGTGGAAAGAGCCAAGGTGCCTTTCAACAGATGAATGGACAAAGAAGATGTGGTACATATATACAATGGAATATTACATCTCCATCAGACAGGATAAATATCCAACTTTTGTAGCAACATGGACTGGATTGGAAGAGATCATGCTGAGTGAAATAAGCCAAGTAGAGAAAGTCAAATATCACATGGTTTCACTTACTTGTGGTACATAAGGGGTAATATAGAGGACAGTAGGAGAAGGAAAGGAAATGGGAAGTCATTGGGGAAGGTGCGTGATTCGCCCCTCCTGCCATGCTGCAATCAATACCAATACACTTAATAGTCTATATGTAATATATTTAATAGTTTAAATGTAGTTACTTAAAGTTTCCAGGACCACCCATACACCTTTTGTCTGTGTGACCACTCTGCCCTTGCACGGCCAGAGGAGAAAACATTCCATTGAGATAAGATAAGTCAGAACCAACTGTTTGCCTAAAGCTAAACTGATGTGACTGCCAGTGGACCAGGGTCTGTTTCTGCCCACAATTAGGGATGTTCTGTCCTAAGTTTATGGCACCTGAATGGCGCTGATGTCTTGGAGAATTTATGATGGGAAACCTGAAAGAAGTCTGAAAGAACTCTTACAAATCTCTCTTATCATACACCCTTCCCTCGAGATGATCTGTAACTAAAAAGCTTTAAACAAAGAACCCTGAAGACATAGTTTTCGGGAGATCCCCCACACCACTCTTTGAGTCTGTTCTCACATCGCCGACTCCATCACCACCTTCTGGGAACCCTGACTGACTGATGCCCGGGCCAGCTCCTGGCAGGAAGTAGGGTAATTTGGGGAGGGAAACGAAACATGAAAGACTTTGGACTCAAATAAAGTGAGGGTCTTGGAGGGGCGGGGTGGGGGGGATGAGAGAGCCTGGTGATGGGTACTGAGGGCACGTATTGCATGGAGCAGTGGGTGTGAGGCATAAACAATGAATCTTGGAACACTGAAAAAATAAAATAATAAATACCTTCTTATCTAGGTCACTGGTTCCTTTAGCACAAATATTGTGTCTGCATTTATCAGTTCTTCCCAGCATCTCGTACATAACAATATCCATTAAAAAGCAGGATTAATTATTGGTAAATAAAATAATATGGTATTCCATTCCCAGGATGTAAAAATTATATAAACACAGACCATCAGGTCAGAAAAAACAATCAGATTGATCAGCTCTTTGGAAGGAATTTCTTATAAGCTACTTTATCATGATTACAAATCTCAATCCAAATAGGTTATTAAAATATTTAAAAGGAAATATATGTGTATTTTTTACTTTGCTGAACTTTGGGTCCACGATATAAAGGATTTCTATTTACTTCCTTGTCCCAGAAACTAGAACATTGATTAATTACTATTGCTTATGGCAATAAGAAAATTTAAGAAAAACTATTCTATTGTAAATGTAAAATTAAACTATTACATATGTGGCCTATTAAAAATTTTCTTATGGCATCTGAAAATACAGTTGTAAATGTAAAAGATGCTGTGATATTTGAGTTTACAGATTTCTATTTTCCCTTTCCATATAGCTTTTTTTAAAGTAATACATTTCTATTTCTCTTTTATGAGGCACATGTTTCAACAGTCTCTGACCTCTTGACAATGTGTAATACCATTTCTGTTTTTAGTCCCCTAAAGCAAAGCTATTATCCATGTAGGGAAAACAGCAAGTTAGCATTTTATGTAAATCTTTCAGTTGGTATGTATTGTATTTTACTTAAAGGCATTTTCTTCTTAACATTTTATGCAATTACAAGCTGGGGAAAAAAACTATAAAATTACCACAAGAAGTAAAATACTATTCTTGTGAATCTGCCTTTAGGTGGCAGGATGAACAATTTTCCCTCCGACATGGATGTCATGTAGCATTAGCAAAATGACCTAAAGTGACTTATTTTATTGTTTTATTGGAGTAATGTAAGACTAACTAGACATTAAAAACAAGTACTCACAATTATCATGCCATCTTTGAATCTTTGAAATGTTCTCCCTTTGATTGCTGTGTGTTAATGTTGACAGTGGCAAAACCTCTTCACTAATTTATGAGTCTTATATTGTTTGTTGCTTTTTTTTGGATAATTTATCTGTCATTAAGTTGAAATATAATTTTTGCCAAATATTTAATTAACATCAAGGATCTTGTAATCTGTTTTCTAATAGAAACAGCATTTCTACACCTTAATAGACAAGTAATAGTCTTTTAAGATTCTTAAAAGCACTGTACCATTTGATACTGATCTACTCTATCATGTATAAGGTCCTAGAAATTCACACATTTATATTTTCAGGTCAAGTTTAGCTTTTACACTTCCATTTCTTTCATCTAAGGCATTTGTCCAATAAAAGGAAGATACTATGATCTTAAGGACATAGATGTGGCTGTAACATATTCGAGTGATGTTTCAGCTATAAGAAATTGAAGGCGAAATTAGTTTTCTCTCCAATTCAATTATAATAAGTAAGGACTTTATAAATCCAATAGTATAAAAACTTGTAAAAAATGACATGAGTAGGGACAACGTTAAGCTTCTAAATGCTTCAATAAATAGTCTAAAGGATAGTTTTCTCTTACATATAAAGAAATTACCTATCCGTTATAAACAAAAAATTATTTTTATAATTATAAAAGTAAAATAAAAATAACACATACTAATTATTATGACTAGAAAACATAAGATCATATGGGAAGAGATGTAAATTATCAGTCATTACACTCTTTTGGAGAAACTGCTATCCAAAATCTTACAGAATTCTATATTTGAGGAAGTCAGGGAGAGTTCTGCTGCTGATGAAATAAAATTGAAGCATTGTATAAGCTAATTGAAATGGGTAGTCCTCAACTGACATATAATATATGGGTTATTTTTTTAATTATGCATACACTTGTTTATTCAAAAATATATAAATGGACTTAACATAATACAAAATCCATTCGAGTACTTACAATACATCTATGAGCCAAATAGACAAATACCCCTAATCTCTTGGAGTTTATAGTTTAGTGGGGAAACAGGAGCACAAACACTAAGAATAATAAATTATAAGTTACATAGTATGTGAGAAAGTGATCAAGTGTTAAGGAAAAAAAGAATAAAAGTAGAGCCAAAAAGGGAATAGAAGCAAAAGTATTAACTAAAATGACAAGACCTCATTGAAAATCTGAGGGGGGGTGACAGGGTGGCTTAATTGGTTAAGCGACTGCCTTTGGCTCAGGTCATGATCCTGGAGACCCGGGATCGAGTCCCACATCGGGGTCTCTGCTCAGCAAGAAGCCTGCTTCTCCCTCTTTCACTCCCCCTGCTTGTGCTCCCTCTCTCGCTGTGTTTCTCTGTGTCAAATAAATAAATAAATAAAATATTAAAAAAAAAAAAAAGAAAAGAAAATCTGAAGGAGGCGAGAGTTCAGCAAGTGCCTAGGCCTAGGGCATTGCAGGCAAAAGGAAAACCTAGAAAAAGAGTCCTCAGGCAGCAGAGGCCTGGGGCTTGAGGAACAGAAAGCAGACAATATAAGTCATACTAAAGCAAAGACTGCCCAAGTAAGATATTGAGAAGATCTATGATATAGCATATTTGCTTGGTTTTGTGAAAGGAGTGCATGTGTTTTCCTTCTCACATAGAGGCAAAACCATGCAAGAAAATGGAGGAAAGACAGAGGCGGCACTGAGACTTCTCAAAGTATAACTTCATGAGTGATAAATTATAGAAGTTTATTACCACATTAAATATTGTTAAGTCATTATTAAAGGAGTATAAATGTAGAAAGCAGTTTAGTAGTTCAAAATGGTGAATCAGCTGCAAAACTTTAAAAAATGTTAAAATCTTAAGTATCAAAGCTATAGGAGTCCAATCATAGAAACAGTCAATGATGCTGTGATAGTGAGGAAATGGGATGGATGGTAGCTACACTTGTGGTGAGAACAGCATAATGTATACACTTGTTCATCACAAAGGTGTTCACCTGAAACTAATGTAACATTGTGTATCAACTATACGCCAATACAAAAATCTAAAAATAAAATAAAGGAAAGCACATTGGGCAAAGATGCTAAATTGTAAAGCAGAATATCTTTATAATGTAAATGAAAACTGAAGCAGTCTTGTAAGAACAGAAGTTTTTTATTATTATTGAAGTATAGTTGCCAGACAATGTCAGCTTAGTTTCAGGTGTACAACGTTGTGATTCCACGTTATGTTGTGCTCACCACAACTGTAGCTACCATCCATCACCATGAGACACTATCACAAAACCACCCGCTCTGCTGTGCCTTTTATTCCTGGGACTTACTCATTTCATAATTGGGGCCTGGATTTCACATTCCCCTCCACTGATTTGCACCATCCTCCACCATCAGTGTGCTCTCTGTATTTATGGGTCTGTTTCTGCTCTTTGTTTGTTTGTTTATTCATTTGTTTGAATAACAGAAAATATATTTACAGGAAGAAAAAGAAAGGAAACAGGGAAGGAAGGAAGGAGGGAAAGAGGGAAGGAAGGAAGGAGGGAAAAAGGGAAGGAAGGAAGGAAGGAAGGAAGGAAGGAAGGAAGGAGGGAGGGAAAGAGGGAAGGAAGGAAGGAGAGAAGTAGAGAGGAGAAAAAAAGGACACAAAAAGCCGGCACATATACAAACCAGAGCCAGTCTTTCTGGACAAGCTGAAATACACCTCACAGCCCACATCCTCAGGGCAGAGGGGGAAAAGTGGGCCCACACAGCTCACTTGCCCTTCAGGTGTCCGGCTGATTTTTATCTGATAAGTACCCCGCTTTATATTCCTAGCACGGAGGGCTACAGTCTTGTCAGAGAGAGAGGCTTCTGTTTTAGAAACTTAATAATTTTTAGGGGCGCCTGGGTGGCTCAGTTGGTTAAGCGACTGCCTTCGGCTCCGGTCATGATCCCGGAGACCCGGGATCGAGCCCCGCATCGGACACCCTGCTCGGCGGGAAGCCTGCTTCTCCCTCTCTCACTCCCCTGCTGTGTTCCCTCTCTGGCTGTGTTTCTCTCTGTCAAATAAATAAAATCTTTAAAAAAAAAAAAGAAACTTAATAATTTTTATTGCCCCAGAGTATTGGAAATCTCCAATCTTTCCATGTTAAAATAAACAAAAACAATAACAACAAAAAGGAAATACCAAAAAGCGTCACTCTTGAATAAGTCTATCTCATTTCCTCCTTAGGTTACAATTTGAGCAGAAGCATGTTCTGTAGGTTTTCTTGCTTCTTTTTTTTTTAACCTTCAACTGTGATTTTAGTAGAAATCGTTTTAGCTGGGTTTAAGTCTTGATTTATACTTCTAATTATATTTTGCTTTCTGAAATAGTCTCATTAAACACTGAGTCCATAAGCTTATCTTTATGAAGTATTTCAAACTGTAGCTAAGCCTTTAGCCCTCAAGGAAATAGATGAAAGTGTGGAGGATTTTGTCAGGAATGTTTGAAATGTATTTATAATGCATATCTTCAGTCCTTAGGTTTTTACAGTGAGCAGCAATACATTAAAAGGTACATTTTATTTTCATTTTTTTTTGTGATGGAAGTCTTCTATCTTAGATAATTAGATAAAATATTCAAACCTTTTAATTTCAGTGTTAATGAAAATTACTGATTCGGCTACTAGTTTCATTAATACTGCCATAAAGTATCACACACTGGTTTGCTTAAGACAGGCACTTATTCTCTCATAGTTATGGAGACCAGAGGTTTAAAATCAAGATGTTGGCACAACCATCTTTCCTCTCTCCGTACAAGAATCCTTCCTTGTCTCATCCTAGTAGTTGGTGATTGCTGATAATCTTTGACCTTCCCTAGTTTGCAGCTGCATTAACTCTAGCTTCTGCCTCCATGACCTTCTTCCTTCCATGTCTCTGTGACTGTGGGTGCTTTCCTCTTCTTATAAGAGTACCAGATGTTGAACTTGGGACCCACCCTAAAGCAGTAGTACCCCATCTTAACTAATTATATCTGGAAGGATGCTTTTTCCGAATAAGGTCATATTCTAAGGTTCTGGGTAGACGTGAATTTGTTTGGAGGGAGGCATTATTCAACATACTATACCCACTATGTAAAAATATGGAGATTAAGACATTTAAAAAGTATATTTCCAATGATATTTGGGATGTATGTTTTTGATAAGAGGGAGAACTTTCATCCTTCATCCTAGGACTTCTCTGAAATGTGCTCATATTCCCCAGTAAAGACAGACTCTGAAGGGTCTGATGTAGATGAATTACATGAGCCCTGAAGCAGTTCTTCTCTTTCTAGAAGGATTGTTCATTGGCAAATGCCCAACAGCTGCTATTCCTCAATCAGTTTAGATCTGTCAATAAGACTGATTTCTGCAGAATTTCTTAATTAATAGGTACCCTCTAAGAATTCTCTAGGAAAGCGATTCTAGCTAAAAGAGAGAGGCTTATTTTCAAATTAAAAATTCATATTTTTGGTAAATTGCCATTCTGCTCTCCATATTCATTTTCTTTGTGAGTAGCTTGTAGAAACTTGTGCTCATGTAATGTATGTTTTGCAGGCATTTGTAGACAGTGAATACCTTGAGTGACAGGGCCTGTATTATTCATTTATGAATTCACAAAATTAACAAGATTTCCATCCATGACAGAAGTTCCATGAATATCTATCATGAATATATGGATGGATAGATGAGCTGTGACAGCGTATTGCTTTTCTTTTTCATTTGTCGAAATGGATAACACTCAATATAGTTCAAATTATTTACACTACAAAACAAGCTATGCGTTTATCTGCCATATAATTTAAACATATAAATGTATACAAGAGAGTGTTTTTCTTTTTTCTTTTTTTTTTTTTATTGTTACTAAATTTTTTTTTCCCAGTGTTTCGAAATTCATTCCCCATTCCCCACACCCATGCTCCCCGCTTTAGGTGTCCCCAGTACCCACCACCAGGCTCTCCCATCCCTCCACCCCCCTCCCTCCAAGTCCCTCAGTTTGTTTCTGTGTTCAAAGTCTCTGTTGTTTCGTTTCCCTCCCTAGATTACCCTAGTTCCCATTTGCTTTCCTTCTGCCACTGTCCTCCAGTTTGCCCCTCATGCACCGCAAGTAAGTG
>PITA01025180.1:9889-24965 GCA_004023965.1 Spilogale gracilis
TTGGCTTCCATAAAGTATATAAAATATACTTAAAGTTACACCCTATTTCTATTTTCCAGTTTTTATATTTGGCTTCCATAAAGTATATAAAATATACTTAAAGTTACACCCTATTTCTATTTTCCAGTTTTTATATTTGGCTTCCATAAATGTAAAGACTCTCTTCTTTAAATGTATAATTAGAATAATGGTTGCTGTAATGTCACTTAAATAAAAATATCTTTAATCATGATGGATTTGAATGGGTTTATAAAAGGTAAAATATGTATGATATGCTCCTATTAATTTCATAATTGAATGAAATGACAGTAAAATTTTATATAGTTATTTTGAGTGTATATATTGAAATAAAAATACCATCTCCTTATATATCAGTAGAGAAAATTGATTTATTATCAAAATCTTTCCGTTAGAGCTAGTATCTCTACTATCAATTCACACTCCATAGTGTTATAGCCAATATTCCACCATTTTGTAAACCTTTGCTTTGAAACCACTTTTTTTGCACTATTTTTTCCTATGGAAGTTCAGAGATTCAAATATATTATTTATGTGCTTTAATTTGGAATAATTTACAAATTCAGCCTCAGGGTAATAATGCATCTAAAATAAGAAAACATAGTCTGGGCACCTGGGTGGCTCAGTCATTAAGCACCTGCCTTTGGCTTAAGTCATGATCCCAAAGTCCTGGGATTGAGCCCTGCATCAGGCTCCCTGCTTGTCTGGAAGACTGCTTCTCCCCCTCTCACTCCTCTTGCTTGTGTTCTTCCTCTGGTTCTCTCTCTCTCTCTCTCTCTCTCTCTCTCTCTCTCCTCTGTCAATTAAATAAATAAATAAAATCATTTAAAAAATAAAATATAGTCTAGATTTTTCTACTTTTAAATATATGTAACACCATGTACAAGTACATGTTTAATTACTCTCTGTTCAGTGTTTCTAGTATTATGTGTACTCTGAAAAATCAGGAATAAGTAATTTGTTTGATCTAATAGCTCATGAGATGCTATTTGATATGCCTTAAAATTCTGACTGAACATTTCAGTTAAAGTAGAAATGAATGACGGTGGTAATCCAAAATACATTCTTACACTTATGTTTACAAAACTGAATAAATACTGAAAAAGTACTTGCTTTTTAATATTACTAGATTCTTTATTCACTAAAGCATACTGCAAGACAACATAAAGAGTTCTCACTATGCCTGAGATGATTTATGCATGCTATATAAAATAAGCTAAATTTATTGAATAGTAATGAATAATTAATAATCTTGACATCACCAGAAAATATAACCACGCAAAATACTATTGAGGTTTTCTAATAGTTATTTAAATGTTGCACTACTTTATTTTTAAGCTGGTTATTGAAATCCTCACCATTTGGGAGGGTTGGGCTGGGATAGCAGGTGAACCAGTGCTGGTAGATTTTGCCTTTGGAACACCTTGGTCTTTTTTTTTTTTTTAAGATTTTATTTATTTATTTGACAGAGAGAAACACAGCTAAAGAGGGAACACAAGCAGAGGAACTGAAAGAGGGAGAAGCAGGCTTCCCACCAAGCAGGAAGTCCGATGTGGGGCTTGATCCCGGGTCTCCAGGATCATGACTTGAGCTGAAAGCAGTCGCTTAACCAACTGAGCCGCCCAGGCGCCCCTGGAACACCTTGGTCTTTTTACTTATAATAATATTTATAATTACCTGAAGAGTTTATATAATGAAAATACTAGTTTACTGATGTCAAATTGCTTCAAGGGCATAATATTCCACTCGGTATGACACATTTTATGTTAGTTGAACAAAAAACCTTCATTACAGGATTCGAGATATATATGATTTCAATATTAAAATAAAGGTGATACTTATACTTTTGGTGCTTGAAAATACAAGTAGATTCTAACAAATGCCTAACTGAGCTGATTTCCAGAGGATGTGATGTTTACACATCTGCAATCTTTTTTTTTTTCTTAAGAAAAAATGTGTTGGAATGCAGTCTAACACAGGCCTTGGTTTGGGAAACTATTTACACTTACATAACGTGTTATTAGTAAAAATGATACACAGGAGCCATAAAATGTTTTTTTTTATTCCCTTTGTATTTCGATTAGTTCTTAAGAATATTTGGCTTTCTTTGAAATATTAAGAATTATAATAACCAACATCTAATACATACCATGCTTTGTTTTAAACTCCTGATCATCTCTTTTCCCTTGAAATTGTGCCGCAAGACAGGTAATAATTATTGGGATCTGATGGAATCCAATAATAACTAAAATGACACCTATATTCAAATGTGGTTCTAAGCTAATTGAGACAAAATGAAAGATCACATAGGAAATGTAGTATCACTTTTCTTACTAAAAAGGTAAAAGTAAGTGTTTTGGTGATTAAATGTAAGAATAAGATCACTTGCTCCCAACCTGTCACCTGAGGTAAAATTTAAGTTTACAAGGAGGGACAACAGAATTAATATGACAGATTTAGAATATTTGACAGATTAGCAACATCCAGTTGAGGATTTTTTATTAAAGTTTGTCTTCCACCAACCAAGTAACTCCATAGGTAGTCATTAATTATAGGCCAGAGTTATGGAGAGAAGTACCTTTTCTAGAAACCATTGCATGGGAGAAAAAGTTTCCCCTCATAATAACAAGAAAAGCTAATAATAATTTGGCTCTATAGGTAGTTCACAATCTGTGCAAAGACCTTTACTTGTTTTATTTCATCTTTAAAACACACTATTGTAAAAGAGGAAATTGACTTATATAAAATTAGTTTCATCCTAAACAAAAAATAACAAATTGCTGAGCCAGGATTTAAACCTTGGTTTTCTTATTTTAAATTTATGTTTTACATTTCTTTCTTTCTTTCTCTATTTCTCTCTCTTCTTTCTTTTTTTCTTTCTTTCTCTTTCTTTTTTTGTGATGAGTAGTGATTTAGTGAATTGGCTACTACAAATATTAAATAGGTTGACATTGCTTCAACATAATCTGTGTTTTGAGAGAATTTGTATCAATATTTTTGGTAATTTATCTTCTTACTCTACAGATTTGCCATTATGTTGATAATCACCAAAGATGTCAACATTGTTTACCAGCTGCTCATATTATAGTTTTGGCTCAAATTTGAGAACCTGAATTGGAAACTCAAAACAATGTAGATAATTCTTTTACTATGGTTCCAGCAATAAAGACATTTAGGGCTCATTTACCATCTAATATGCAAATAATTACAAGTCAAAATCTTATGCTATGAATTCTCTCTTCAAAACACCAAGTAAATAGAACAATGGTGATCTGAATTTTTTGCCTTAAAATTTGAGACAACCTTTAAGAATAAATTTATTATAGATTTGAAAATCTGAATAAAAAAAGAAATTCTAACATAAAGATCTTATACTTGCTTTATATTTTAAATTTATGTATTTCATATTCAAGCTATGAATACATTTGATTGTTCTAGAATTTTGTGTAACAATTTCGTTAATAAACTACAGGGAAAATTCCATAAAGGACTTTCAGTACCTCTTTTGTAATAAACCATTTTGCCTTCAAGCTTCTAGTTAATAACATACATACATATATATGTATGTATATATATATATATGTACATACATATATACATATAGTATAACAAGCCTGGTGGCGTAGGCTTATGTGTGTCTTAAGTATGAAGATTTATGAAATTCCTATGGTGAGCTGGTTTTGGATTTTGGTTAGGTCATATACTTACAGAGACTTGCTTCATGACCTGTAACAAAAATTTTATAAAGCAAAAAGAAAAATAGAAAATATTAAATAAAAAAGGACACTTTATATTTGTTATAGATTTTATTTTAAAGTTAAAGGCAAAATTATCTTACTTACCTTGATAATAATATATACCTTATGACTTAGGCATTTCATGGCAGAAATCATTTGGTTTTGCTTTCAGAACTTCTAGTTTCCATTTTTCAATAGCCTTACAGAAAGAAAAAAGGGGGAATGTGTTATTTAGTGATTTTCTTTTCTCTGAAGCAGGATATAGTATGTTAAATGAAACAGCATATTACCAGTGTTTAGTGAGTTCCTGATATATATCATTCTCATTTAGTTATATATAATTTTTCTCTTCTTAGGGAGAATGAGAACAGAGAACATTTTTTTGTGTGTGAATTATTAAAAAGGTACTCTTTTCTTCTGTTATAAATAGAGCTGGGCCAAAGTTCCTGGTTTGGGAGAAGGAGCTCTAGTGTTTGCAATACTGCAAACTTATGTCTGCTAATAAGCATAAAAGCCTATATTAAAACATTAAAATCATTCATGGGATGTTGAAACAAGACTAAACCTAGTTTGGTCAACTATAAACTGTTGCATATTAAGAATGATGTAGTTCATGAATTAAACATGCAAAACTTCACAAATAGCAAAGAATCAATGTTCTGCCACAACCCTCTTATATTCTCAGCACATATTTGATCACCAAACTACTGATCTGCTGCGTATGCCCATTTATATCTGGACAACACCCTAGGACATTTGATGAAGTTGAAATTGATCCTGCAGTTTTCCATTTAAAACTAAAGTGTTTAGACTGGTGCCATATCCTGGACCACCTGCAGGAAGTGGATGAGGAATATATACTTAAATGTTCAGTTTATTACTCAGTGTACCAAGATTTGCTGGGAAAAAAAATAGATGCCTAATATGTGGGAACATCACCATACAAAATTCAGATTTATAAACTTAGGAACTGAATTAAGAGTCTACTTACTGAAGATTCTGTTCACACTTATCAAGATAAGGAAATGTAATACAGAGAAAACAGCAATGGCTTTCTTGGATGCAGGTGTGTGTGTGTGTGTGTGTGTGTGTGTGTGTGTGTGTGTGTGCTTACCTGTGTGTGAAGCTAGCTCCTGGGAGTCTATATTCACACTCGAACCCATACTTGGCCTTGAGCTGTTGGTTTATATTTGAAGCTGAAATCTTCCTTCTTTCCCCACCGTTCTCCTGCAGCTACAGGTGAGCCACTGCTCATATCTGTCCTTCTCTCTGAGACACTTGTCTCTTCTTAAGATTTCATGCTACTTTTTTGCTCTGTGACTTATGATAGTGTGGGTTATCCAACGTTTTCCTATTAGAGTGCAAGAGATATTCTTTCTAGCTTTCCACACAGGCGGATGTTAAGAAAATCTGGAATCACATTGTTTCAATCAAATTTCCTTCAAGTGTCCTTGAAAGTCAGGCTATGTATATCTTGTTTCTCACTATAATCTAACATAGCAAATTGACAGAGTCATGTATTTATGTAAGAAGAAATAGTTATATGTTTAATAACACATTATCATACTATATATTCTATTAATTTAATTGTAAATTGTCTTGACAATATCCCTATGAATGGAATCTCTCTTGCCTTACACCTTATTTTTTCACCACTATTTAACTGTGTGTTTAGTGTGTTTCCAACACAGCACCCTTTCCAAGCTAATTGCCTGTTTCAGTTAATAACTGATGCCAAACAAACCATCATAAAACTCAATGGTTTGAAACAGCAATGGTTTAATGTTTGTCATGCTTCTTTTGTGTAAATGTGATGGGTCCTTTGCTCCATGTGTCAGCTGGGTTATTCACGTGGCCACATGCAGTTTGAAGAGAGAAGAGCTGGGTTCTCTCTCTCTCTCTCTCTCTCTCTCTCTCTCTCTATTTTTTCAATCCCACATGTCCCTCTCTTTTCACTTGGTATCTCACACTCACACTTCTCTATAGGAAGCCTTTCTATACAGGATGATAGTCTGCACTTGAATAATAGTCTGGCTAGGTACCAGATTTCACATTCCAAATCATGTGAAAAAGCATGTCTCTCTCAGTTTGGACTACCATAGTCCAAATAAATAGCATAGACTACAGACTACATGGCTTAAACAAAAGAAATTTATTTCTTATGATTCTGGAGGCTAGAAGTCCAAGGTCAAGGTTGCAGCCAATTTAGTTTTTGCTGAGAGCTCTCTCTTCCTGGTTTACAAATGGCTGCAATCTTTTTTTTTTTTTTTTTTTTTTTAAGATTTTATTTATTTGCCAGAGAGGGAACACAAGCAGGGGGAGTGAGAGAGGGAGAAGCAGGCTTCCTGCTGAGCAGGGAGCCCGATGTGGGACTCGATCCCGGGTCTCCGGAATCATGACCTGAGCCAAAGGCAGTCGCTTAACTAACTGAGCCACCCAGGCGCCCTGACTGCAATCTTTTACATCCTCATATGGCTTTTCATTTGTGTTTGCATGCAGAGAGAGAAAATTTAGGGTTTCAACATATGAATTTGGATGGGGACACAAACTTCCCAACAGTGCATATAAACTTTTGGTGACATATTGCTAAAACCTCACTGGTTATAGTTAGTAACCATATATACCTAAGGTCAGATCAATGTGGGCAGGAATCCACAAGGGTGTGAATAAAGAATGGCATGGTCCATTGAGGCTTGCCAATGTGACTTCTCATCATAGTGCCACTGAAAATGAAGACCATACTTTCTTTGCTTAGATTACTATTGTTCTTCAGGAAGATTTATCTTGTCACCTTCATGAAAAAGACTTCTCTAATCAATGCTGTTAAATATCCCTCTTCTTTGCCCCCATTCCTTAGTATAGTCTGACTAGCACAAAGCGTGGTTCACAGTAGTCTCTGGAATGAATAAAGAACTCCAAAACTAACATTTTTATTCATAATAATAATAAATATACAGGTTGA
The DNA here is from genome assembly GCA_004023965.1 of Spilogale gracilis. Lineage (NCBI taxonomy): Eukaryota > Metazoa > Chordata > Mammalia > Carnivora > Mephitidae > Spilogale > Spilogale gracilis. The sequence goes on from PITA01025180.1 coordinate 16,607, forward strand.
AAATAACATTTCATGATTTTGTGCTTTTTCTGTTCACATCCTGCGAATATCCTTGCACTCATAAGGGTGATGGCAAATTGCAAAAACTTTTGCATTGATAGTATTCTGCTCACTTGAAGAAGAGATCTCAGAATCAGTTTATTTTACCCATTTCAAAAACTATTTTTAAAAATACCTAAAACTTTTCTTCAACTGGACAATGTGTAAAGAGTATAGGTATGTTCAGAAATATACAAATAATGTACAGATATTACCATAGAGTGATCCTGATGCTACCCTTTGGTGTTTCTTAATGAAGATTATAAATCTTAAGGAAGATTTATAGAAGATTACTTCTATAAAAGTAGAAAAGTTAGTGTATCTATTCTTGCCTAAAGCCTGTGATACCCATTATACTACGTATTATCTTACTCCTCTACATTTCATTCTACTCTAGTATTTCCTGCTATTGCACTTAATAACCTAATTTTGGTGTGTTTTTCCTTTTATTTCCCATCAGTCTTAATATGCAGAAACATTCTGATTTACTTGTTCAGAATTCAGCAATGGTATAATTCCTTTTCTCATCTTAAGGGTTACTGCTTCTATCTGTGATTAGTCAGTACTTGAGATGTCATGATTTTTGGTGTGCTATTTTGGAATACAAATGTATTCTTCAGATGCCCTCTGCCTGTGAATGCTCTTGGCAAGTTGCCTGGCATGAGTGCAGATGATGGGGCATTTGGGGAAGGCGGTGGGGTTCATAAGCATGCCACTCTTTAAGTGATTTAAAAAAATAACTGACAGATGGATTATTGCATGTAGAAGAACATGCTCAAAAGGTTTCTCATCTTTGGTTGTTTTCTGAATCTCAAAATTTAAAGTGTACTTGCCCCTTCAAATTACTTTCACTGTCCATTCCCTCTTATCTTGAGGCAACCTCTCACCTTCAGTAAAAACTGCTACTTTTACCCCTCTAAGATTCACGATTTAATGCTCCCATCATGTGGAAAGTAATGTACTGTTTGGAGGCATTCTAAGTGACATGGTAAAAATTTTTTGTTTTGTTTTGTTTAGTTTTTAATTTTATTAGCTGATAAATACAATTCTAGGAATTCCTGGAATCATTAAATCAGCCTCTATCTGTGAAGTAGTTACATCTCTGTAATCCAGATGTCTGTTTCCCCTTTTCTAAACTCAGTTTTCTCATTGTATTTGAGAAGCGGAGGCCAGCTCATGTAATGTCCTGAATTATTCCCAAACGGTGTCTTCATTACAGTGCTTTAGCTCAGTGGTATTAACTGTTTACCTTGATGATGGTCATCAACTGAGCCTTCAGGATCCACTTTCCCTATGGGTAAAAGGATGCTACATAGGTGTAAGCATCAGAAATAGAGGGCTTAATACAGAACCATTCAATAGTCCTCCTATTGCCTTATTCCTTTATGCCCCAAGTCACTACAGTTATGAGTGTAAGGCTTACTGAGAGTTCAGAGAATTGGAGTTTACAGACAGTGCAACAAATTAAAATCACCTATTAGACATCTGGAAATCTTCTTCAAGTCTAACTCTCAGCAAATCACCTTATCCCAAAATTTAATTACAGCTTTTAAAGTTTCTACTTTATTTTGAAATTCACCTTTTTCATGTATTCTTTCACAGATTGCTTTTGAGATGAAATAAAAATATTTTCTTTAGGAAAAAAATTAATTTTTCAAACAATTATTGAAATGTTTCATTTGCTTATTTAATGGTTAAAAGAACTCCTAAAGACATTGTTCAGAGTTATATGTGTAGATGGAGCAGTTAGTTCAGGGTTCAGTTTGTATTTTTTTCAATTTTTAGCAAAAATTAAGTAAACAATATGATTTGTTTTTTAAAAAGCCATATAGTATTATTTCATGGGAATAATTTCTTCTTATTAATATTATTTTATGTACAGAATATAGTATTTATATTTCTTAGAAAACAGACATATTTTTTCTTAAAATATACTTTAGTTGTTTCTTTAGAAAATTTAAGTTGTGTAAACATTCTGATAACTCATGACAGTAAGCAGTAATTGTTAGCTTTAACAAATGCAATTTATTAACTTTTACAATTAAGAAAGTAGTTATTTTAAAAAATATATATCTTAAAAAACTATAATTATTAGGAGTTGGGAATTGTTCTGAAAATATTTGCCTGACTTTTTTGTTTCTTTTCTCTACTTTGTATTATATAGATTAATTACATATTCATGATATCCTGATACGTGGTATCCTAATACATTCATTGTCTACTTTTACTTAATACAGTAAGTTATTTAGTTATTTTTAGTACTATAACAAACTCCCAAGGCTTTCATTTTATCAATCGAAACAAAAACCTAAGAGCTAGACAATAATATTAATCAGATTACGTGGCTTCTCAATCCCGGCCTGAAGTAAATGATGATTTGAAGTTCATATTCATCATTTCTTTGCTTCATTTACTAAAAATTGTGAAATTGTGTGTTTGTGTATTTAGCTGCATATCGATCTTTAGGTTTTAATTATTTCAGTGATATTATGACATTGCAAGTCACTGAAGTTCATTTTTTTATTTTTTAAAAACACTTCAGTGAAGTATGATTGAAATGTAAAAAAGTTATATATATTTAGCGTATGTAAAACTTGCTGAGGGGCACCTGGGTGGCCAGTTGGTTAAGTGACTGCCTTTGGCTCAGGTCAATATCCTGCAATCATCGGATGGAGCCTGGAATTGGGATGCTTGGCAGGAAGCTTGCTTTACCCTCTCTCATTCCCCCTGCTTGTGTTCCCTCTCTGGCTGTGTTTCTCTCTGTCAAATAAATAAATAAAATATTTAAAAAAATATCTTGCTGAGTTTGGGGATAAGTATACACCCATGAAACCATCATCACCATCAAAGCCATAGATGTACCAATCACCTCCCCAAATTTCCTCCTGTCACCATTATTATTATTATTATTATTATTATTATTATAACTGTTAATTGTTGGATAAGAATACCTAACATAAGAACCACCTTCTTAGCAAACTTTAAGTATACAAAGCAGTAGTTAATCAGAGCCACTATTCTGTATGTAGATTTTGCAAAAATATAACTTTATACCCTCCAGCTATCATCTCATTTCCAGCCCCTCTCAGCCCCTTCCTGTCACTATTCTACTTTCAGTTTCTGTAAGTTTGATTATGTTATATTCCTCATATAACTGATATCATGCAGTGTCTGTCTTTCTACGATTGGCTTATTTCACTAAGTATAACATCTTCAGGTCCCTTTATGTGGTTACAAATGTCAGGATTTCATTATTTTTTAAGACTGAATACTCCATTGTATATAAATACCCACATTCTTTTAAATCCATCCATCTCCTGATAGACATTAAGGTTGTTTTCATACTTTGGTTATTGTGAATAGTGCTGTAATGAACATAGAAATGTAGGGATCTCTTCAAGATCCTAATTTTAGTTCCTTTGAACAAATACCTAGATGTGGGATTGCTGGACCTTATGGTATCTCTTTTATTAAAGTTTTTTAACAAACATCCATACTATTTTCCATAACAATTTCACAATTAGTAATGTTGAGAACCCTTTCACATACCTGTGAACGATTTGAATGTCTTCTTTGGAGAAATATCTTTGCCCATTTTAAAATCAGGTTGTCTTTTTGCTATTGACATATATGAGTTATTTACTATTTTAGATATAAACCTTCTATCATATATATGGTTTGTAATATTTGAAATCTGGTATAAAGCAAATTAAAAATGAACAAAAACCTTATACTCATGAATTTTCTTCTAATAATGGAAATAAACAAAATAGCAACATAAAATCTTTTTTTTTTTTAAGATTTTATTTATTTGACAGAGAGAAACACAGCCAGGGAGGGAACACAAGCAGGGGGAGTGAGAGAGGGAGAAGCAGGCTCCCCGTCGAGCAGGGAGCCCGATGTGGGACTCGATCCCAGGTCTCTGGGATCATGACCTGAGCGGAAGGCAGTCGCTTAACCAACTGAGCCACCCAGGCGCCCCGTGTAACACAAAATCTTTACCTTCATGCACCTTCTACAGCAATGGGGGAGATAAGCAATCAACAAGTTGAAGTATAATATGTAATATAATTACAGATTGTGATAAGTACAGAGAAGGAAATCAATAATGATGAGACTGAAATTCACTGAAGGAAGCTACTTTAGATAGGATGATCATAGATGTTATCTTTGGAAATATGATATTTGAAGAGTTCTTGCAGAGGATATGGTAGTCACTGTCTCTCTCACTTGGAAACTACCTCTGATTTGTATTTGCATAAACACAGTTAACTTGTATTGAGGGATGCTAACAACACCTAAGAATGAGTAGATGATATAGGACTAATTAAAATAGTTCCTGGTATTTCTTGTTCTGTAGGCATTGATTTGGGAAAGATTGTGAACTCTAGTTTTGGAGAATAAATTTGCTTTTCTGAGGATATTATGTGTGGGAGACCGCAGAAGGCACGTATTCTTTCAGCAACTGTTCTTCTGCAGCCTCCCACAATTAAGGATGTTTGCAGCTTGACATAAAAATAGCAGAAATGTAACTTTCTCTTATGTATACTATGGGATGTAGCTATGAAGCCTGGAGATGCTCTAGCTATTTGTAAACACCATGAGATCAAAGTCACCCCACAGAAGTAACATTAGAAAAATCACAGAGACATATAGCTAATGCCATTGGATTAAAATAACCTGCAGTCGGCATTCCATGTGGATTTCCAATACATGGGCCAATACATTTTCTTATTTTATAGACAATTTTGAATAAAGTTTATAATATTTGCAAGGGAGAAGAGATTAGATGATAAAGAGTTTAAGGAGAAAAATGAGACAATTTTATGATGAGCTAGAAGAAGAAAAATAGCATTATAGGAAATACTATGGAAATGCCCTAAATTCAAAAAATGTCTTGGCATGCTCAAAGAAAAGAGAATCTCCCAGTGGCAGAGTATAGCAGGTCAAGAGAGATGTGGGATTACACGGGGTTGGAGAGAATGTTTCCACATCATGCAAGCAAGATTTTACAATATATGATAAAGAGTTTCAATTTTAACAATGAAAGTCATGATACACGTTTAATGGTGAAGTTTTATGTTTTTGTTTTGTTGTTTTTGTTTTAATAGATTATTTTGTGAAAAAAATCTGTAGATCATAAAAATATTCTATAAAATAACTTGAAGCATAAAATAACTTTGAATAAAAGTGATAAATGTGGAGGAATAATAGATAATAGTGATTAAAGTTAAAGTTAATGTCAGTGAAAGTTGATAGAAATGGTCAGAATCAAAATATATGCTGGAGAGAGAGGGAACAGAATATTATAAAGAAGTAGAGGCGGGAGGAGAAGAAATGGAAAGAATCTCTACGAACTGAGTCAGGAGGGTTGGTGGTGCCATTTTCAACTCTGAGAATCAGGAACATTATTTTGGATATGGCACTTTTGTGATTTTCTTCACAGTTCCAAGTAGAAATAGATATTAGATGGGCAGTTGTATTAAAAAAAAGTATGCAACTAGAGAGAGAGAGATTGTCTAAAGATGCATTCGAGAAATACCAGGGTTTTTTTTTTAAGATTTTATTTATTTACTTGACAGAGAGAAACACAGAGAGGGAACACAAGCAGGGGGAATGAGATAGGAAGAAGCAGGCTTCCCACCGAGCAGGGAGCCCAATGTAGGGGTTGATTCCAGAATTCTGGGATCATGACTTGAGCCAAAGGCAGATGCTTAACAACTGAGACACCCAGGTGCTCAAGAAATACCAGGACTCTTTCAAGCTATGGCATTTGTAGTAATCTCATAAGGAAAGATTTTGGACAAAGTGAAAGGAACTGTCCCAAGATAATCCTTGAAGAGCTTCAGTATATAGAATTAAGAATAATTGAAAGATTTAATAGTAGGGGCAAAAAATGAGAGGCCATTGTGAAAGAATGAATACCAGAAGAATATTGTTCCAAATGAAGAGGACTTTCAATAGCAAGAAATGATCACTAATACTGCAGAATATTCTTTTTTTTTAAAGATTTTATTTATTTATTTTACAGACAGAAATACAGCTAGAGAGGGAACACAAGCAGGGGGAGGGAGAGAGGGAGAAGCAGGCTTCCCGCTGAGCAGGGAGCCCGATGTGGGGCTCGATCACGGGTCTCCGGAATCATGACCTGAGCCGAAGGCAGTCGCTTAACCAACTGAGCCACCCAGGCGCCCCAAAGCTGCAGAATATTCTTAGAAGCTGAGGATACTATATATATATATTTATATATAAATATGTGTAATTATTATAATTATATGTATATAATTTGGTACTGTGGAAGTTGTTGAGTACCTGGAATAGAGAGTTTTAATTATAAAAAGCAAAAAAGAGACCAGTTTGTGCTTTCAAAACAATGAATATATGTGAAAAAGTAGAGACTGCCAGTCTAGAAAATTTATTTGAAAATTGTCTGGAATGGGAGCCAAATTGATGAGTAAGTACAGGAGATATGTGGGATGAAGTTTTTCTGGTTTTGTTGTCCAGGATAAGATTTAGTAGAGCATGATGTTATGTTTATAAGAATGTTGGTGTACAGAAGAAATTGGCTATGTGTGGGGACAGAAAAGCTAACTGAGGGAGGAGGTCATTGAGAGAATAAGGGGGTGAGATCAGCCTCAAGGACTGGTCCCATTGTAACAAGAGGGAAGTCAGATAAACCAATGTAGAAACGAGTAGATATTTTTACATATGATATTAGGAACATGTGGCTAAATCTATCTGATAGCTTCTATAATGAAATATGAGGAGAGGTTATTGGAAAAATTCATGTAATTGGAAATTTGAAAAAACAAAGAAGTGATAACATAGATGTATCAGATCATAGAAAAGTCAGCATATCAGGCAACTAATATAGAACTGATGTTATTGAGATAATGAATTTAAAATAAAATCACTGGACCCTAATATGAGAACTACTTCACAAAGATCATCCCCTAAGGCAAATCCAGGAAGAACACATAGAAAATTTTATCTGGCACTGGAGTTTCATCCTGAGAATAAAATGAGAAAGACTTTAGAGGTAAGAAAAAGGGAGAGAGATAGAGAGAGGAGATGACTGAGGATGTTTGCAAAGGTATGTTTACAATTATATACTCTAAAACTAAACTTGATAAGGAAGAGAATGAAAACAAAAGTTCTAGATACTAAAAGAATATGGAGCAAATATAGCTGAGTCCCAGTGAGGTCAATTATTTGTCAGGGGAGTGCTACAGAGAATACTGAGATGATGATCAGAAAACAGAAGTCTCAATTATTTCAGAGGTAGTATTATTTTAGGAGAGAAAGCAAGGTCTTGGGTATTATCACAAAAATGGAAATATTTTTGTAGTTAAGGAGTTAATCTTTTTCTCTCCCATTTCCTTTCTCCATATAAGTGAAAGCAAACCCTCCTTTTTATTGTATAGTTGTTCATTGTATGATCTTATAATTTATGTCACTAAACTTCTATTTTTCCACTTACAGTTTTTTCTATCACCCACAATGTAATTTTTGTTAAAATATCATGATAATTTGCTACTTTATCTAAAAGAAATATTTTTAAAAATATATTTTAGCAGTACATTTTGGTTTCTAAAAGCTGTCCTTCAGACAACTGAATCAGATTATACTCCCGAAAATATTATATTAGAGTGCAGGTTTCTCAAGACCCTCACCTACAAAGAGAATCACAGAATTTTAAAATATTCCAACTGAAAAGTGATATACCACTTTGTTTCAATTTGCATATCCTCAGTCATGAAAGATTTGGGGTATTTACTCTCTGTTCTTTACAGTGAGATTGTTTATAATCTTTGTCCATTTATTCTTTTAAGTTATTCTTAGTTTTCTTATAAATATTATTTTTAAGATTCATTTTAGAGAGAGTGAGAGTAGGGGGAGAGACAGTGGAGGAAGAAGAAGAAGGACAAGCAGACTCTGTGCTAAACTCAGAACCCCACCGAGGCTCAATCCCAGGACCCATCAGTTCATGACTGAGATGAAATCAAGAGTCAGTTGCTTATCTGACTGATAATCCACACAGGTGCCCCTATTCTTAGTTTTTTGTTTTTTGTTTTTAAGATTTTATTTATTTATTTGACAGAGAAACATAGCAAGAGAGGTAACACAAGCAGGGGGAGTAAGAGAGGGAGAAGCAGGCTTCCCTTGGAGCAGGGAGCCTGATGCAGGGCTCAATCCTAGGACTCCAGGATCATGACCTGAGCCAAAGGCAGTCGCATATCCAACTGAGCCACCCAGGCGCCCCTATTCTTAGTTTTCTAATTGATTTCTAAGTTCATTAGTATAGTATTCCCTTGCAATA
>PITA01025181.1:0-24848 GCA_004023965.1 Spilogale gracilis
TTATAGGTTTCTAGGAATGTATCCATCTCTTCTAGGTTGTTAAATATATTGACATATAATTATTGATAGTAATTTTTGATGATTGTTTCTATTTCCTCGGTGTTAGTCATGATCTCTCCCCTTTCATTCATGATTTTTTTTTTAAGATTTTATTTATTTGACAGAGAGAAACACAGCCAGAGAGGGAACACAAGCAGGGGGAGTGAGAGAAGGAGAAGCAGGCTTCCCGCCGAGCAGGGAGCCCGATGTGGGGCTCGATCCCGGCTCTCCAGGATCATGACCTGAGCCAAAGGCAGTCGCCTAACCAACTGAGCCACCCAGGTGCCCCTCATTCATGATTTTATTAATTTGGGTCTTCTCCCTTTTCTTTTGGATTAGTTTGGCCAATGGTTTATCGATCTTATTGATTCTTTCAAATAACCAGCTTCTAGTTTCACTGATGCGTTCTACTGTAGCTCTAGTTTCTGATTCATTTATCTCTGCTCTAATCCTTATTATTTCCCGCCTTGTGTGTGGGGTTGGTTTAATTTTTTGTGGATTTTCCAGTTCTTAAAGGTGTAATGAGAGTTGGTGTATTCGGGATTTTTCAATTTTTTTGAGTGAGGCTTGGATGGCTATGAATTTCCCCCATAGGACTGCCTTTGCTGTATTCCATAGGTTTTGGATCGATGTATCTTCATTCTCATTGGTTTCCATGAAGTGTTTTAGTTTTTCTTTGATTTCTTGGTTGATCCATATATTCTTGAGCAGGATCGTTTTTAGCTCCGAGTGTTTTATTTTCTCCTGAAGTTTTTATGGTGGTTGATTTCCAGTTTCACGGCATTGTGGTCAGAGAATATGCAGAGAATAATTTCAATCTTCTGGTATCGGTTGAGCCCCGATTTGTGACCTAGTATGTGGTCTATTCTGGAGAAAGTTCCATGTGCACTCAAGAAGAATGAGTATTCTGCTGTTTTAGGGTGAAATGTTCTGAATATATCTATGAGGTCCATCTGGTCCAATGTGTCATTCAAGGCTCTCGATTCTTTGTTGATTTTCTGTTTAGATGATCTGTCCATTGCTGAGAGTGCTGTGTTAAGATCTCCTACAATTAATGTATTTGCATCAATATGATTCTTTTTTGTTTAACAGTTGGCTTATGTAGTTGGCTGCTCCCATGTTGGGGGCATAAATATTTACAATTGTTAGATCTTCTTGATGTATAGACTCTTTAAGATGATGTAGTGTCCTTCTGTGTCTCTTACTACAGTCTATAGACTAAAATCCAATTTGTCTGATATGAGAGTTGCTACCCTGGCTTTCTTTTGGGGACCATTGGCATGAAAGATGGTTCCATCCCCTCACTTTCAATCTGGAAATGTCTTTAGATTCCAGATGAGTCTCTTGTAAACAGCATATGGATGGGTCCTGTCGTTTTATCTAGTCTGCAACCCTGTGTCTTTTTACTGGAGCATTTAGGCCGTTTACACTGAGAGTGATTATTGCTAGATACGTTTGTACTGACATCATGTTGCCTATGAAGTTCATGTTTCTATAGATTACCTCTGTATATTTCTGTTTTGTGTCACTCTTGGGTTCGTTTCTCCTCTATAGAACCCCTCTTAGCATTTCTTGTAGTGCTGGCTTGGTGGTTGCATAATCTTTTAGACCTTGGCGGTCTTGGAAGCTCTTTATTTCTCCTTCCATTTTGAAAGTCAACCTTGCTGGGTACATTATCCTTGGTAACTTCCTGAATATGTCTTGCCAGCCCTTTCTGGCTTGCCAGGTTTCTGTGGAAAGGTTATTCTGATGGTCCTCCCTCTATAGGTAAGGGATCGCTTTCTCCTAGCTGCCCTTAAGACATATTCTTTGGTTTTAGGATTCGAGAATTTTGCTATTATGTGCCTGGAGGTTTTTCTGGCCTCATTGATCTTGGGGGGTGTCCTCTCTGCTTCTGGGACATGAACATTTGTTTCATTCCCCAGATTTGGGAAATTTCATCCATGATTTGTTCAACAATATCTTCTAGGCTTCTCTCTCTCTCAACTTCTCCAGGGATTCCAATAATTCTGATATTGGAGCGTTTCATGGCATCATTTATTTCCCTTATTCTGTTTTCTTGGGATTTTAGCTGTTTGCTCCAAGACTTCTCTTGCTCCTTCTTCTTAATCCATCTGTCTTCTAAATCACTGATACGATCTTCAGCTTCACTTACTCTGGCTGTTACCTTATTTAAATTAGATTGCATATCATCTATTGCCTTTCTAACTTCAGCTTTCACTTCTGTTACTATGGCTTCCACTTTGAGACTAATGTTCTTTTCTAAATTAACTATTGCTTGGACTATTGCTGCCCTGAATTCCATTTCTGTCATATTGTTTATGTTCATTTCCAGTAATTCTGTGACCGAGGTTGCAGTCTTGGGGTTCTTCTTCTGTTGGATGTTCCTTCTCTGAGTCATTGTGGCGAGGAGTGGTTGAGGGGGAGTATGGCTAACTATATCAGCCACTATCTAGGTGGATTGGTCATTGGAAGGTTTTGGAGCAGCCAGAATTCACCACAGAAAAGGGAGGAGAAAGAAAAAAGAAAATGGAAGAGAGGAAGCAAGAAAGGAAACCCCTGCCAGTGTGGGGCCCAGGGTAGGATTTATATGGTACAAAACTGTTACAGGGTAAAGAAAAGGGTTATCAAGGGTGAATGAAGAGATCAAAAAGCGAAGCCCAACCTATATGACCCCCAAGACCAGTATTTATAAACTAAAAAAGCAAAGGCAATTACACAGACACAATGACAAACTATAATGGGAAGGTGAGGGCAGACACTCCTTGTAGGCAAGGAATGCGTTTCAGACGCTCCCGAGTTTTTCTTGTTATTATTGTTGGAGGAGCCCACTTTCAAAAGATATAGGGAGATTAGAACTGGTTGTATATAGGGGTAGTATTGAATAGGGATGTGGGATTGACTTGAGGCTTATAACTACATGTATACGTAAAAGAGAGAATAAAGGAAAGAGGAGAGAAGAAAGGGAAAAACAGAGAAAGCAAACAGTGAAACAAGAGGCAACAACAAGAGCAGAAAATATAGGAGTGTGTTTGAAATAATTTCAGGGTAGAAAAAATGTTATGGGGTGTTTTATTGAGTATCACGTTGTGATAAAAAGGGGGTTAAAAATTGAAAGAAGAAAAACCGTGAGAATGTATTTTTAAGCTTGGAATGGAAGCTTTAAAAGTAAAAATAGAAAAAAAGTTTAAAAAAGTAAATAAGGTGGAAAACTATCAATAAGTTGTAGGGCTTTTGGTACTTGTAGTCAGTGCCAGGAGTTTAATAAATCGCCTTTCCCCCGATTTGGGGTTTTGCAGTTTCAGTGTTGTCCTCCTGAGCCTCTGGCTGCTTTCTGGGGGTGGGGCCTGTGGCGCAGTTTCAGTCCTTCTACCTGGGCTGCGTCTCTCCACCCCCTTGCTAGAGGCTGGTCTCCATGGTAACCAGGTTATCAGGTTACAATTCTCTGGTGGCAGAGCGTTGTTCTTTTACGTCTTTTTTCAGCTGCTGAGGAAGTCAGGTCGGAGCAAGATGTCTGCGCCCAGACCTCCTCCCCAGAGAGAGCCTTTACACAGGGAGGGGCTCTTCCCCGCCTCCTGGTTGGCAGCCTGTCATAACTTGGCACGCACAGAGGCTGGATTGATCTCTGCCCATGCCCCCCGCTTGTCGCTTCACTCCCGCACCTTAAAACCACAACTCCTTTTGGATCGCGTGACCTTGTCTGTGCCCCGGGACCCGAGGTCCCTCCGGTCCCATGCAAGTCTGTAAAATCGCCTTCCCTGGGGGGTCTGTGCCTGGCCCACGGGGTGGAGAGAAGAGAGAGAGAAAGGCAGTGGTGGAAAAATAGAATCCACGCCCGCCGCTCTTGCTGAGATCCCCTGTGCCGCCAAGCCCTGCTTCTCTGGCTTAAGCAGTGGGGGGATAGACTCCGCACCCCAGCCCCTCTAAGTTCCCTGGAGCTGCGGGGCACTTCCTCTCCCTGCAGATTCCTGTCTCCCTGCTGCCTGGGCGGAAAAACTGATTTTGCACCTCACAGGGCACTCTCTGTCCCTGCGACTTCCCGTCTCCCCGCTCCGGTGGTGGCAGCGGTGGCGAAAGAAAAGTCTCCTTGCCTTGCCGCGGGCTCTGCTGTGTTCCCGTTTCTGTTTTCCCCCGATTCAGACTGTAATCTGCTGTTATTCCTCACTCACAGAGCTCTTTCGTGTTGGGGTATTTGCTTTCAATGGTTCAGCTCTGCGGGCTTCCTCCCCCACTCCCCTGTCTCTGGGGGCAAGCCTCCGGTCCCACTCACTTGTTTCTACCTTTTTGCGGATGGTTTTTGTCTCCAGAAGCACAAAATATCACATTTCAGGCTGATTTCTTGGGTGCTCACAGTGGTCCTGCAGTGTTCCTTTTGCTGGAATTGAGTGCACTTCAGGGAACTCCCCGAAATGCGGTCACCTGGTCTACCACCATCTTCTTCTCCTGACACATATTTTTTATATTTTAAGTGGAAGTAGATTTTTGGTGTTTATTTCTATACTGTAAATTGTTTCAAGTAAGATCTTGGTGCATTAGTTATTGATAAAGAATGAATAGTTTCTCCCCTGTTACAAAAATAATTTGTAATTATTTGAGCTACAGGAATGAAATTAGAATTACACATGCATCTGAGAGCCAATATCTTTTAGGGGAAGAAACACCGAAGATAGGATCTGAATACCTAACTCTAATCAAAGCAATCTCTTCCAATTATTTGATTTGTGCCCCTGGGCAAGTCTTTTGACTCCCCCGCTGTGGTTTTCTTTGGGGCAGAGAACACTAAAAATCACACATCCCTCAGTCAACCTTGACTCCCTGGCTCCCTTCCAGTTCTCTCTGTACCCCTCAGCTTAATTGTGCAGATCTAATGGAATTATATTCAGGCCAAGAGAGTTTTATACTAGTTAGAAACTATACAAATTAAAGGAACTTCATGCAATCTAAACTTTTACATTAAATAACTTATTATACCCATTAGAGACACGGAATTTCAATTTTCAATTTACAAGCATAGGATTTAAAAGGTGCTTCATTACTTTAATTAAATGAGAAACAAGCAGCTCTTTCCTTTCCTAGTACAGCAAAGGTTTTTGTTTCAGGCCTTGAAATTTTATTACAATATCTGAATGGTGTTGAAGTTTATACTTATGCTGTTTACATTTTGATATTCAATCTTAACTAAAGTGACTAAATCAAAACTCTCTTTTGGGGAATACTAAACAAAGTACATAATTACTCGTAGGTAAACTCGTATTATAGTTGAGGAATAGCCTAATTCAACCAAGTCATTTTGCAAATAAGGAAACTAAGCTACAGAATTATCATGGAGGGGAATGGGGTCCTTCATTCAGAATGAAACTATGGGAGGGATTTTTATTAGGATTATTCAGCTAATGATCAGCTGAGGTAGGTCTAGAGCTCCGCCTCTGGGCAATGAGTACAGTGTTTTTTCTCTCAGCCAATACTTTGTGGCTGACACACACAAAGCCATAAAATACTCTGAAAGTCAAAAGAAAATCAGATAAAAAGAAAACAAGACCGTCATGTAGTTAATAGACCTGAATTAATCACCTTGCAATTCATACCTTAGATGTGTTTATGCTTGCAGTGTGTGAAATGACCACGAAAATGGGATATAAAGACACATTTAAAAGCCAGGGAAGACTAATGAATTTTGTTATCTATCTGATATTTCTGCATTTAATATCTGGTTGACATGAGGTTAAGCATTCTTTTTTTTTTTTTTTTTTTTTTAAGATTTTATTTATTTGACAGAGAGAAACACGGCCAGAGAGGGAACACAAGCAGGGGGAGTGAGAGAGGGAGAAGCAGGCTTCCTGCTGAGCAGGGAGCCCGATGTGGGACTCGATCCCAGGTCTCCGGGATCATGATCTGAGGCGAAGGCAGTCACTTAACCAACTGAGCCACCCAGGCGCACCGAGGTTAAGCATTCTTAAGTCATATAACAGACACAAACTTTGCGCAAGTGACAACTCCTGGGAAATTCATGTATAGAATAGTAGTAGTATAGTATTTCATAAAAGTTTGCCCCAGAGAGCTGGAACTGAAGTCTGCAGCCATAGTTTACATCCGTGAAAAAAGAAGCACTTTCTAGATACCTGAAAGATCTCGTGGAAATATCACATTTTTACGTAATTGATTATTAAAAGTGATACTTGTTTGAAAGATATTATTGAAAGCAATTATAGTGACTTATTTTTAATACTAAAGAACAGTCCCCAGGGGGGTTTCTTGGTGACACTTCCATGCCCATTGGCCTCCCATGCAAAGCTTACCCAGGCTCCTGTAGGAGGTACAGAACACTGTTACATCAACATCTGTCACTTAGTGGCTGTACCATGTTTTCTTCCATCCTCTGCTCAGAGTTCATCTGTCTTTGGAAGCACGATGATAGAAGGATTATGTCTGCATATGTCAGAAAGGGCACATGCGAAAATTACTAATGATGGGGGGGAGGACTTGAAGGGTAAGATGAAATATTTTATGCAGAGTTGGAAATAAGGATCTTTCAGGCGGAAACTTAGCTGTGCAAGAAATTCTAGGGAGTATAGGACACTGCAATCTAAGAAAAGGCAATAAGGTGATATTCCCACTTATCTGACGAGAAAGCTAGAGGTTAAGTAACTTGTTCAACAGTTTCCTGGATAATAAGTTGACCTGTTAAGTCTGGAGTTTTTTTCCCTAATATTTCATCTGTCCTGTTTGAACCATTTTGTACTTGAGATGCTCTACTGAAAGACTACATCAAAGCATCTGTGTATAATTTTAGGGAAACTTATTAGGCATGGTTTCACAGATTGTTTTAATCACATTATTTTTTCAAAATTTTCAGAGTGAAATCTCTTTTTTCTTTAGTTTCTCCAACTTAATTTGTTGTTGTTTGTTTGATATTTATTTATATATTTATTTTGATAAAAAACACATAACCTGACATTTACTCTCATAAATTTGTTAGTGTACAGTACAGCATTGTTAACTATATGCACTGCATAGCCAATCTCTGGAAAATATTCTTACCACATGCTTGAAACTTTATGTCTTTAACACATCAGTCCTCTATTCCCCTCTCTCCTCAGTCCCTGGCAACTACCATTCTACTCTCTGTTTCTATGATTTTGACTATTTTAGGCATCTCAATATAGTCTCTACTGCATGATTTGTCCTTTTGTGATTGGCTTATTTCACATAGCTCGATGTCCTCAAAATTCATCCATATTATAGTATAAGATAAGATTCCCTTCTTTTTAAAGGCTACATAATATTCTACTGTATGTATATACCTTATGTTTTTTAAGTATTTTATTTATTTATTTGACAGAGAGAGAGAGAGAGAGAGAGAGAGAGAGAGAGAGAGAGAGAGATCACAAATAGGCAGAGAAGCAGGCAGAGAAAATGGTGGGAAGCAGGCACTCTGCCGAGTGGAGAGCTCGATCCCAGGACCCCAAGATCATTACCTGAGCCGAAGGCAGAGGCTTAATCCTCTGAGCCACCCAGGTGCCCCAATATACCTTATTTTCTTTATCCATTTGTCCTTTCATGACCATTTAGGTTGTTTCAACCTCTTGGCTATTGTGAATAAGGCTGCAATGAACACAGAAGTTCAAGTATTTCTTTGAGATCTTTTTAAAAATTCTTTTGGATATGGGAGCAACTGGGTGTTAAGTGTCTGCCTTGGGGTCAGGTTATGATCTCAGGGTCTGGCATCAAGTCCCAGGTAGGGCTGTGCTCAGCAGGGAGCCTACTTCTCCCTCTCACTTTGCTCCTGCTTATGCTCTCTCTCACTCTCAAATAAGTAAATAAAGTCTGAAAAAAATTATTTTGGCTAAACATTTAGAAATGAAATTGCTAGATTATATGGTATTTCCACGTTTACCTTTTTGAGGACCCTCCATACCGTCTTTGGTAGCAGCTGCATCATTTCGCCTTCTCACCAGCAGTGAACAAAGCTTCCAATCTCTTCATATTCTCACCAAAACATGTTACTTTATGTTTTTGTTTTATAAAGGAGATCCTAACAGGTGAGTAGTTGTTTTGATTTGCATTTCCCTGATGATCAGTGACAGCATCTATTTTGTATGTTTTCTTCAGAGAAGTGTCTTTTCAAGTCCTTTGCAGATTTTTTTAATCAGGCTATTTGATTTTTGTTTATTTGTTTTGTTTTATTTTGCAATCAAGTTTCAGGAGTTCTTTATGGGCAGACTTCACTTTATTGTGCTTTGTTTTATTGCTCTTTATAGGTGTCTTATATTTTACAAAATTGATGGTTTGCAACAACCCTGCATCGAGCAAGTCTACTTGCACCATTTTTCCAACAGCATTTTCTCACATCATGATTGTGTCACATTTTGGTAATTCTCCTGCTATTTCCAACTTTTTCCTTAGTATGGTACTTATTATGGCGATCTGTAATCAATGATCTTTAGTGTTAGTATTATAATTGTTTGGGGGCATCACAACCTTACCTGCGTGAGATGGTGAACTTAATCAACGTTGTGTGTGTCTGACTGCTTCCCTGGCTGGCTAATTCTCCATCTCTCATGCTCTCCTGGAGCTTCCCAATTCCCTGAGTCACACACTAAAAGCTCAGATGATGGCTTACACTTTTAGCAAAAAATGTATTTTAAGTTACGCACATTATTTTTAAAAGACATAATGCTGTTATACCCATAATAAATTGCAATATACAAAAACTAGCTAACTAAATAACTAACTAAATAAAAACATAGTGAAAACATAACTTGTATATGCACTAGGAAACCAACGCTTGCATTTGACTTGCTTTATTGTAGTTTTGCTTTATTGTGGTGGTCTGAAAACAATCTCACAATATTGCCAAGATACGTCTGTATGTATTTTGGCTATTCTCCTCTAATAGATATATGGTTTGAAAATATTTTCTCTCATTCTGTTCATTGCCTTTTTACTCTGTTGATTGTTTGCTTTGTTGCACAATAGTTTTTGTTTAATGAGTCCCACTTGGCTATTTTTGATTTTGTTGCCTATGCTTTTGATATCATATCCAAGAAATCATTGACAAAACCAATGTTATGGAGTTTTCTCCCTACTATGGAGTTTTCTCCTAGGGATTTTGTAGTTTCAGGTATTGCATTCATGTCTTTCATCCATTTGAATTGATTTATAGGTATGGTGCAGATAAGGGTGTAACTTCACTCTTTGCATGTGGATTTTTAGCAATGTTTTGCATCTCAAATGAGCACAATAGCTGCAATATGGTTTGAGGTTATTATAGTTAAAGTACACAGTGCTTTCAGGAGGGCTTCTACCTGAGGCATTACAGAATTAAAGCAAACAGAAGCATGTTCAAGGAGTATATAAAATGTTTGCAGCACAGTCTATGAGAGGTTATTTAACATAAATGAAGATAGGGAAGTCAGGATTTAACTGAAGCAAGTGTGAAACGTATTTGGGGAATTTAGTTTACTACGTTATTCTGTGGACAAAATGCAATGTAGCTGACAAATGTATAATATTAATAGAATTATAGTATCTGAAATGAGGTGTTGTTAACCCATCTGTATTTTAATTACGAGACACACATATTAAGAGAGACACAGACAAACTAGCATTTGCATAGCAGACAATGAGATGGTAAAAGAAATCATGTCACGAAAAGAATTGACCTAGAAATTGAAATTTTTACTCTGAGAAAGAGAAAACTCAGGGAAATGAAATATCTTTGGTTCTACTATTAGATATGTTGTTTTAAGGAAAAAGACTTGGACTTTTTTCATAACATCAAGGGGTTGGATCAGAACTACTTAGTAAAAAGTACATGAAAAAACTGTGTTGACATATTACAGGATACATTTTTTATGAGTATAGGTTAATAGAATGCTTACAAAAGGGTAATCATACATTTCTACTCAATAACATGTTGTTCAGATTTGTGGTCATTTCTGTACTCACTCATCAAATTAGTTCATGGTTGGTTGTGTTAGGGGCCATGCTAATTGCCAATTAATTACTACTCAGTCGATCACATTGACTGTGTGGCAACCTGAATTGGCCATTTAGCCAAAGGGAATATCTTGAACAGAAGCCTTGCATTCTGTTTATTCATATTATCTGGAAATGGGCTGAGTCAATAATTTCTATTTATTACAATAAATTTCTATGTATTACTCTAATATAAAACTGCCTAGTCATACACATAGAATTTCTAACCTTAGTAGAATCATACTACAAATTAAATGCAATAGATGCAGCTTCCAAAATCTGTCTCAAAGATGGTGCTCTATGTTGAAGAGACGTACATTTTAAAGGATCCTCAGTAGTTTAATGTCCAATATGATAATTTCCAGTTTCTGCTTCTATAATTTAGACAATTCCAGCCCCAACATAGTAATTTGTCTTAACAAAATATAGTGGAGAATTGAGACAACAGCAAATATAATATCTCAGTTATTTACTTAATTGCTTTGTCATTCATTATTCTACATACATAAACCTCATTTTACAAAGGATAGGTTGGGGATAAAGTATCTTTTTTTTCAAAATTACTTTTTCTTATTAATGGGGATAATGTCTTAACACTCCTAAATTTTGTTCATTAACACAAAAAGAGATCACAGAAATGCCAACTGCAGACCATGGCATTGGGGGAATCATGCTGATCTTTCTACTCATTTACATTTCTATTACATAAAGTGACTGAGTGTCCTTCCAACAAATTCTTTTTTTCTCTCTTAGTTTTGAGTTGTGTTTCTCTCACTTGAAACCCAGAGTAATGATAACACAATTATAAGAATGAAGACCATAGAGATATAAGAGAGGGTGATGATAAGGCTCTGAAGTGTAGCAGCAGCAACCATATGATTCTTTGAAAAGAAATTCTTTGTCGGAACAACTGATAAAAACTAACACACTTAGGAAGTCCAAGATTCTCATGAATATGCAAGTGTCACCCTGGAGACAATTATAGAAGAATATACAGTCCAGATAGCAGAGTCATAACCCATTTAAATTCACTAAAATTCTATAGAGTTTGCATTGGATTGTCTTAGCTATGTGACATCAAATGACAATTTTTGATGGCAAATGATAATTTTAACTGAATGTTTAATCTTTGAACGCACTATTTGGTTCCTAGAAAGTGAGAAAAATCAGAGTTTCCTTTAGTAAGAAATTCTCTGAAACACCAATTTTTAAAATTATGAAAAATTTCCTACTGGCTTGATTGTTTCACGTTAATTTAAGGTGTCAGTTTAGAACCCAAGTTATCTGCTTATTTTGACTGTCTTCCCAATAACAATATCACCAGCTAACTAAATCATGCAACAGTCTGTGGGTTTCATTTAGTATAGAATTGGGCAAACCTTTTCTGTAAAAGCCAGATAGTAAATATTTTAGCCTTGCAGAACGTACGGTGTGTGTCCCATTACTAGACTCTTGTTAGAGTACAAAGACAGCTGTAGACAATTCTTAAATAAATTAGCGTGACACTATTCTGATAAAACTTCATTGACATTGAAACTCACACTTTGTGCAATTTCCATGTCTCAAAATATAACTTTTATTTAAAAAATATTAAGCACATGAAAGCTATTTTTAGCTCATGAGATCCACAAAAACATACGGCAGGCTGGATTTGGCTTTTAGGCAGTAGTTTGCCAACACTGATAGTTAAATAGAATCTTGATTAACTGTTTCCATCTACTCATTTAGTTATGGCTTTATTCCCAAGATAACCTTAAAGGACTTGAATAAGTTGATTTATGGTTAATTTATTTGGGTATAATTGTTTCTTCTACCAAATGTGTAACACTACAATTCATAGATTTTAGAAAAGAAATATAATTTAGTTGGGGAAATATCAACTCTGCGTATGCTAACTAGATTTAAAATATTTCTCTGCAGTCACTGCTTTCCTCATTCTTATAAGGACAACACTCAGACATCTTTGTCAGGGACTTAATCACCTGGTAGCATATGCTTTTCTGGCCTAAAGCAAAAGTTCCAGGAATTTCCTAAGTCAATTTATTTGGTTTTCGATCACTTTTTATTTTTAAACTTTTGTTTCTTTGGCCTTTTATAGTGCTAGTAGCATGCTTGGCCTTGATGCAGGTTCTTAGAGCGCCATCTAGAGATGAAAGTTAAAATTGAGATGAAAGTTAAAATTAACATAAAAATATAAGGACCAAGAAGCAATGTAACTGGAAGATGACTTTGCAATTTAAAATTAGTGTGCAAATTATATTTCCAAATGATTGGCTCTAAGAAATTCACACATTCCTAATTGAAAGCAAATACTTGTTTAATGTTGATTCTCTGCATGACTTTTCCAAAAATATATTGATTGAATAGCTTTAGACTATAATTTGCATTCCATGCAAATAATTAAGATAATGAATAGATTACTGTGTATTTAATCATATTCATAAAAACTTCTTATGTTGAGTAGATATATTTTTAAAAATGTCCTAAATACCATGCATATAAACATAAAAATATGGAGCAATCAAAATTGGCATGAAGAATTTCTTTCCTTAAGCTCAGTGCATTTATTCATTATCAAATATATATATATATATATATATATATATATTTCCTTTTTCTTTTTGCCTAAAACCAGAAGTATATCCAGGTTTATGAATGTGAATAGCTGTTCTGATTCTCATTTTGTGGCAGATGTTGAAAAAGTTGTCCTCATTTTAGGAAGTTTAGCTTAATTTTCAAACATCTTAATCTACAACAAATCAGAAAAATAGCTATTGTTCTTTTGATTTATGTAATAGTGAAGTGGCTGGACCTATTTTCTCAATTGAACAGGCGATTGACAAAATTAATATAATTACTTTAAAGTAAAAAGTAATGCAACAGACTGCGGTGGCCCAAGCAAAATAGTACTTAGCTTCCCTCACTGCTCCACCCAAAGAATCTACAAGGTAGAATGTTTCATCTTTCATAAATATAAAACTTAAATTATTGAAATAACAGACAAGTAATTTGAACCAGGGTGTGTCTGAAGCAAGTTCTCTTTCTATTTTCAGTTCTGCCTCTACTGGGATAAGTTAGATTCCTTTTGAATGTATAAAAATAAGCTGACTCTAAGCGATTCATAACACAAATATGTAGTCATATTATCAGACCAAAGCCCATTCTTATCATCAGCAAAATAAATTTAGGAAAGTCATTAAAGCTTCCTGAAACATGCTTCACTCATCTATGAAATGATGGTAGCAATTATACCTTATTAGCTTTGTTTTCAATAGGTATATGGGAAATCTATGTAAAATATTTAGTAAATGTCTGTATTGGGAAAATATTGGTATAAATTGAACTACTGCTATGGGAAATAAAGGACAGTAAGGGTGTCTTAATTTTCTGGGTGCAGAAAACTAGGGCTCTGATTAGTGGACAGGAGTCATTGAACTGCTTGATAGTTGATTTAAAAAAAAAAAAAAGGAAAAAAGCAACTCAAATAAGGAAAAGGCTGTTGAGAGCATCCCACATTACTTACTGCCTGTCATTAATTTAAAAACTAAAATCAAGAATAAAGAAGCAACTTCTAAAAATTTCTACAACTACCTTAGGTAAGAAGTATGTTTCTAATTTGACCAAGTTTTCATCACCTCCAGTATGTTCTTCTTTTTAACCCAGACATTTTAGTGTAAACACAGACTGAAATGTATATTTTTTTAAGTCCAGAATAAATTACTGACTTTTTTCTTATACCAAAAATATACGGTCAGTGTGCTATCACTTTAAGATGGTTTAAATTCATCCCAGCATTTTGAGCAAGTCCTGTTATGCCTTCCCCCCTTAGTCACTTGCTTTCCAAAAGTGGATTTTACCTTCAAGTTGCTTGGAGATGCTTTTCTCACTGTGTAGATCACATGAATAGTAAGGTATGCTCCTATAATCTCCAGAAAAAAATGCACATTTTATATGTAATTTTAGTCTTACATTTGGATATTTTAACATGAAAGGTTTGTATTTTGCAGCTTGGGAGCATATTTCTGCAACATATTAAAATTAGTTTAAAACACTTTTTCATAATTACAATATAATTGACACTTGTGAGAAAATTGAATGAAAAGATAATCTAGGTATCCAAGTTGGAGATTTCAGGATATGTTAGTTTTGTTTCTGACAAACCTACTGCTATCTAGGCTGTTGAACAGATGTGTGATCTCGAGGCAATAGAAGAAGGAAATCATGAAAGAAGGGAATCAGGAAGACATTGTTCTAAATTCCTGAGTCCTCCTTAAAAAAAAAAAAAAAAAAATACTTGACAGAGAGAAACACAGGTAGAGAGGGAACACAAGCAGGGGGAGTAAGAGAGGGAGAAGCAGGCTTCCCACAGAGCAGGGAGCCCAACACAAGGCTTAATCCCAGAACTCCAGGATCATGACCTGAGTCAAAGGCAGACTGTTAATGACTGAGCCACCCAGGCACCTCTGAGTCCTTCCTTTTGAAATATATGGCTTTGAGTCAATCACTGTCTATCTGAAATTCAGTTTTTGCATTTATAAATTGGATATAACATCTGGCCTATTTAAATCTCTAATCTCAAATTAGAAGACCAAATGAAATATGAGTTTAGAAGATACTTAATATTTTTAAGCCCTAAAACTGGGAAGCCTGGGTGGTTCAGTTGGTTAAGCAACTGCCTTTGGCTCAGGTCATGATCCTGGAATCCCAGGATAAGAGTTCATCATTGGGCTCCCTGCTTGGCAAGGAGTCTGCTTCTCCCTCTGACTCTCTTCCCTCTCATGCTTTCTCTCTCTCTTATTCTCTCTCAAATAAATAAGTCAATCTTTAAAAAAAAAAGACTTAAAACTGTATATTTATTATGTAAATCCTTTCATTTCTCTATATGTTTGTTCAGGATTTAATTGAAGAATAATACCTCCTATTTATAGAAAAAAAAAGAATAATAAGATACTGTCTGTGAAAAGGGAGATCCAATATAGATCCATGATTTCACCTCAAATCTGTCTCAATGTACAATGAAACTCTGAGGTCACAGTAGCCATAAGAGATTGTGTGTATGTACGTATGTGTAGGTGTGTGTGTGTGTGTGTGTGTGTGTGAATGTATGAATTTGTGTATGTTGAGGGGGGTCATGTATGCAAATCCTTAGAGACTGTCTTTCAAATTAGAATTTTGGGCAATTAGACACAATATCAGACAAGGTCAAATTTTTCTTTGTTAATTGCAAAATTAAAAGACCTTAAGCAGAATATCCCTTAGAGGTTATAATAATGAATAAGGCTAAAATTCTAGTTGCTTATTATCTTGGTTTAACTATCACTATAGAATATGAAAGAGTGGAAAACTGACAAGAAAGAAATGTTCTCTTGTGCCTCTTCCTATCTCTCTCATGCAGATAAAGAGCAAAAGGTAACTTCCCCATCTTTCCTTACAGCATACAAACAGTTAAAGTGATTTTAACTTAGCAGTTACCAGGAGAATATCACAAACTTTTTTTCTTCAAATAATTTGCAATTAATATAATTCTCTGAGAGTTGGAATATAAAGTCAGTGTGCAATGAATCAAAGAGATACACAAGGCCACCAGAAATAGCCTGTCTTCAAAATTGAAGTTAGAATATATATAAATTTACTATATCTATATGTCTATATTTAAATATTTTAAAATTGCATATCTGTGAAGGAAATTCAGAAAATGGGGAATCACCATCACATGTTTGTTGTACTTACTGAATAATTGTCTAAGGATAAAAGGGTTCTGATCCAAATATTGGACTCTTCAGGTTCTAGATATATCTCCAGTATGGAGAAATTATTATCAATCTAGATTAGGCAGGTGAAAATAAAAGTCAAGTTTCCTATCAAGAAAGGTAGTATAACATATTGCATTAGAACACTGAATCTTGAATGTGATTACTTGAATTCAAATTCATCTCCTCCAATTTTCCAACTATTTTACTGGGATTCACTTAACCTCTCTGACTTTTAGTTTCCTCATCTGTGAAATGAGGTTACCAATAATAGTTTCTTCATGATTACTGGGAGGGTTAAATTAGATAACGCTGGTAAAGCATTAAAGACAGTGCTTTACATGTAAATGTGCTTATATTTTAGGTGTGGTTTGACTTCCCTAGAGAATTTCTACAGGAAAAGAGGACAAGCGTAGTCACAGAAATTCTTCTGGCCCCAATGTCAGCCGCATTTCTCACTCTGAAGAAGATACTCCCTCTTTCTGTGAGCTTAGCTAACATGAATCCATCCCTCACAGACGGATTCACACTCCAGAGCCAATTGCTGGCAAAGCAGGTTTCTTAGCCTTTAAACTAAAGGCCAATTTTAGACCGTGTTGAACTGAACAAGGTAATGCAGTATTCTGGGAGACCAGCCAGGATTCTCTGTGAAGTTCCCCTTCATTTCAAATGTAAGCTTTCTTTGAACTACATTGGGTCACCTGAGTTCCCTTCCCAATCACCTAGTCAGAGAGAAATAGGAAGTAGATTCTTATGTCAGTTTTCTTCCTGTTGACGTGGAGAATGTGCAGAAATAACTACTTCAGAATCAGAAGTGAACATGATAAATACTCAGTTCCAAAAGATGTCTGACAATGTATGAATGTTTCTTCTCTTGTATCTGTTTTCCACTTTTGCTTTATATCTGTTGCTAGATTATATACTTACTTCTAATTTTTTACAGTAATTTTTATAATTTTAAAAAGCAATTTGGCAAAAAATTACTCTGAATCTATAATTTAAGTATTGCAGATCTCATTATTAGAAAAATATTTTTAATATTTGTAGCAATCCCAAAATTTCCAGCAAGTGACTGCTTTATTGATTTGCTTCATCCATTTGAAGTTGAATTTATTTATTTTTACTTTACTTAATATTTTCTGAATGTGTTTATCTATAAATCTATCATATCAGTTTTCCCCTCTCTCTGTGTCTCAACATACCTAGTTGATATAATTGCATCAAAAAGGAAAAAATACAAAAGATGTGTTATAAGCAGATTCATTACAATTTAACTAAAGTTCCACCAAGCTTTTTAAAAACACTAAAAGTAGTTATCTTCTTAGTTTGCAAGATCAGGGACTTTAGAATCTGAAAAATCATTCTATTAAACTTATACATTCTCTTTACTTTTTCAAGCATTATACTTTTCTTCTGTTTGCCTTAAGATAGAGAAAAATATATCCTTGTTTTTTTTTTTTTTAAAGGTTTTATTTATTTGACAGAGAGAAACACAGCTAGAAAGGGAACATAAGCAGGGGGAGCGAGAGAGGGAGAAGCAGGCTTCCCGCTGAGCAGGGAGCCCGATGCAGGGCTCGATCCCGGGTCTCCGGGATCATGACCTGAGCCGAAGGCAGTCGCTTAACCAAATGAGCCACCCAGGCGCCCCTATCCTTGTTTTTAATAATATGACATTACCAAATAACTAACAATGACTAAGGAGAGAAACATCAATTCACTTTTTATGAAATCAAATCAATAATTTTATCCGAGGTTTTTTTCCAAAACATGGCAGAAGGAAACCACGTCAGTCATCCATAGTATTTACAGTCTGAATCCATGTGACATCTTTTTTCAAATAAGTTGCAAAATACATGGATGACTAAATATAGAAATAATTTGAATTGAACTATATATTTCCTAAGGAATGAATGCTATTTTAATGAAAGCATTCACCAGTTTCTCATGTATCTATTTTCTTTTTTTGATTCAGTAGGTCCACCAGTAAATATGATTGAACATCAGTTCTGTTCCACAAGGTAGGTGTACACAGATGCAAATGCCATACCCTTTATCCTACAAAGTTCAGATTCTCATGGGAAAAAGAAACATATAATGACTAGGTTAATGGCAAGTGCAATTACACAGGTTTGTGTGTAACACAAAGTTGTCTCAGAGAAGTAAAAGATCAGTTATTTAGGGGGAGTCAAGACAAGTAAATAGAGGTATGAATGTTGTTTTGATAAAGCCAAAGTCTACTTATTTTTTTAGTTCTGTTTTAAATACTAATGATGTACTATACATTGGCTAACTGAACATAATAAAAAATATAAATAAATAAATACTCTTCCATTGAGGGCACCTGGGTGGCTCAGTTGGTTAAGCATCTAGCTCTTGATTTCAGCTCAGGTCATGATCTCAGGGTTGTGAGATTGAGCCTTGTATTGGGTTCCACTCTGGGAGTGGAGCCTGCTTAAGATTCTCTCTCTCCCTCTTCCTCTTTCCCTTCCCTGTTCCTTCACTCTTCCTCTCTAAAAAAAAAATGCTCTTCAACCAAAATATGCCCATATATCCCTTCTTAATCTTTCATCTAAATAATGGCACATTTTTTCCCTCACGTCTTGCTGTTTATCTGCTCATTTCCTCAGTCTCTCAGTTTACCCTCTTCTCTGTGCTGGATTTCCCCCCCCCTAATGATGAATGCATTCATGATTGTAGCAGTTCCAAAACGTACAACTCCACATGACCACATCCAGAAAAAATGTATAGTCTGATTCTCTGTGAAGAGTGAGGTGATTTTTTTTTCCCCCAGGAGATTCAGTAAATCTCTCCTCATGTTTATGATTTGGGTCATTTTTCTAGAACAATCAATTTTGCAGGTGGGTAGGCCTGCAACCATTGGCCAGTCCTGGCTGCTGAGTGACATGACTTGTGTTGGGTTAGCATAACCACACTTCCTTTCCACAGTTAAATGTGGGAGCGTGCACCACACAGACCTGGAGTCTTGGAAGCAGTGTTGGAGAGCCAGGCATTGCATCCAGGACGGAGGTCAGTGAGCAGAAGTTCAGTGTCCACTGCTGCCCAGTGGCAACTAATAAGACCCCTGGTGACTTCAGGGAGCACAGTTTCTGCAAAGCAATGTTTGGACCCATAGAAGGAAAAAAGGTGAGAAAATAGATGCAATTAGTTCACTAAGGTCAGAGGTAAAGAGGAGAGAAAAGACAGTGAACAGAAATAAACAACAAATAAGTGCTAAAAGGAGTGGGTGGAAAAGATTTTGTTAAGTAAATGAACAAATAGAAATACTTTCTAGTCGGATTTCTTATATATGATAAACAGGGGTAAAGTATAGACTTGGCATAAAATAGCAACAAATGAATTACATATTTTATTATTTTTATTACATTTTATTTGGAAACACCGGCAATCTGTAATTCTTATTTAAGGTAAGTTCATTCAATATTTATGAGAACCTCAAGCTAATTTTGTGCTTTTTTCATGACCTTCCCTTGTACAAAATTATTCCTTTGACCAACATTTGGAAAGGATGAAAAAGTATCAAGATAAAATGAATATTAAGATTATTTTATTTCATTTTGTAATGAACGGCTACTTTATGCCAAGAAATGTAAAAGATAGTGATGGACAAGCTAGATAAGGCCCCTCCTCACATGAAAGTCATTTCAGCTAATGATGATTTTGCTTTTGAGAATATTCACTGACTATGGAGATAAATTTTAGGCTATCTTTAGACTAAAATGATTGTTAATGGATTGGTCTTTAAATGTGAAAGCTTGCAAAAGCCTGAGAAAAGATTAGTCACTTAGAAGTTATTAATAAGATACATTTTAAATAGACCATCATCAAAAAATTATATACTTAGTATTTTAAAAATCTATGTATACAAGTATGTGTGTCTTTTATACACACACACGCATATTTGACAAATAATTTTATTTTCTACTTTAGGGAGGACTACTTAATTAATGTGGTGGAAATGACTGAGGTTAACTCAACACTGTATTTAAAATTTCAGATTGTGAGAATACATTTCCAAAACAGATAGTGATTTCTTCAATTGTGTTCGTCAAATGCATGAAGCGAACATTAATGAGTATTATAAAAAGGTATAAAATATACATTCCCTAATAATCGGCCTTATGATTTTTAAGGACCAAAGGAAACAAAGAAGATAAATAAAACTTGTTCTTTGACCTCCCTATGGATCAGAGAAGTGTTATGTAGAAAAGATATCAGTATGCAAGTAGAGCAAGCCTCATTAGTTTGCCATCTGCCATGGTGGATGGATGCTAAAATGTTGCCATTGTGAGGTTCACTGAATGGTAAAATTATAATTAAAAATCATACATAGAGTTAAAGTAAAAATTCTCAGGAAAAAAAAATGCTACAGAAGGAGGACAAAAGCACACACACATAGATACAACTACAAATGTTCATAAATGAACCTCAGCATACGTCTCTGTTATGGATTAAAAACAGTTCAATAGTTTTAGAGAACAAAGTCTAATATTTCCATCAGGCCTAGAAAATTAAACATACAGAAAGCTAAGCAAATGGTTGTTGATGATATTGTTACTGTAGTTTCATTTAGCACTGGACAAATATATTTAGAAACAAATATCATAGCGAAATATAATATATAAAATAATATACATATCAGTTTTTTCAAAGGTAATAAGTAGCCAACAATTTATTTGAAATAATTTTATTGCACCATTTTTGTTCTTTTAACAGTGTAATATGTGTATATGACTCTGTATTTTCTGTAGGGTTTAAAAAGAAACCTATTTTAAGAGAACGCGAAGAACTTGGATAAATCAGAAATTGATTTTTTTCTTCTACATCTCTTCAAACAGAATTCAACTTCAGTGGGTTGTACATAAAATGCCCACTTAATTATTGCACTTATTTTTATGAGCATAAAAAGGTTTGCTGCAGCCAGTAGCAACCACTTTTATTTCTACATACTCACATTAACCATGCAGAATTGAATTTAAGCAATTAACTTCATTTATAAAATTATAGCATGGAAATTAATAAAAACCAAAATATATTTAATAAAACAAGAACAAGTCTTATTTATTGAAAAATACAAAACATTATTAAAAAACAAAAACTCAAGAAGGCTTAAATAAATGGAAAGACAAATAAGTTCTTGGAACAGAATGCTTAATATTGTTCGAACGTCAATAGTCTCCAAATTAATAAACAGATTCAACAAAATTCCTATAAACACCTCACTGGAATTTTTTTTTCAAATACTGAAATGCTGATCCTAAAATTTACATGAAAGTATATATGGACCCAAGAACAGCCAAATCAATCCTGAAAAGAAAGGACAAACTTGGAGGGCTCACACTTCCTAATTTCAAAACTAATTCATACACTTCCTAATTTCAAAACTAATTCATATAATCCAGACACTATGGTTCTGTCATAAAGATAAACGTATAGATCAATGGAATAGAACTGAGATTCCAGAGATTAACCCCCACATTTATGGTCAACTGATTTTTGACAAGAGTGCCAGGAAATAATAGCTTTTTCAACAAACGGATGCAAAAGAATGAAGGTGCAACTTCTACACAGTCCTTTCTTTTATGCTTAGATGTCCTTTGCATCTTTAAGCCTCTGAAATAAATTTAGAAAGAAGTCACTTCTATCACATTGTGTAAGTGGTACATACAATGGTAGGAAATAGCATTAGTCTAGCCATCCAAAGATCTTTTTATGCTTTTTGTTTTGTTTTGTTTGCTTGGTTTTTTATTTTGTTTTTATGTCCTGATCACTCCTTGATCTTGGGCATGAAGCTGTTGGTATAACCTACCCCCTTTTGTCAATTGAGGATACTTGTCCTGATATTTCACTACAGTGCGGATTAAATAAGCACCACTTTGTAAATGAAAACTCTGTTAGCAACCTCAGTTGTCCCATGTCTCTACTGCGTATTATACGTATATCATTTTACAGGTTTGGATTCAGAAATCCAAGTCCTGATTGTATTTGTATTGTGAAAGCAATTTTTTGTTATCTCAAATCAGTTTTTAGCCTTTGGTGAGCAGCTAGATGAAAAAAAGTGGTGAGACTTTCTTGTGAAATATAATCAAATCAGATTCAAATGAATTATAGTGATTCTAACATTATCATTTACAGTTGGGGAATAATAACCTTTTAAAAATATTACTATAAATGCATTTATCAAAATGCCTAATTTGATACACATTCTTATGGATAATTTAAGTTTTAAAATTTCTTCCTTGGTTAAAAACCTCTTGGTACATTATATTTTACTGACAGAAATGTTGAATTTTTTTTTTTTTTAGTATATTTCTTTGTAGACCACCTCTAGCTAGCTTTCTTTGTTTTAATATACCTTGGTCTGCTTGTGATAAAATGCCTTATGTATTTTTATAAAGATAATCATATTTATACTAATTTTTTTTCCTAAGAACACTTGCTTACTTTAGGGCTGAAAAGGAATTTATATCTGAATTTGTGTTTTAAAAGTTCTTTGAGATATATGCACAACAGAACTTCAGATTGAAATTTAAATCTCAGATCAAGAATGATATTAACTACATAAGCCAACTGTTAAACAAAATAAAGAATTATATTGATGCAAATACATTAATCATAGGAGATCTTAACACACCACTCTCAGCAATGGACAGATCATCTAAACAGAATATCAACAAAGAATCAAGAGCCTTGAATGACACATTGGACCAGCTGGATCTCATAGATATATTCAGAACATTTCACCCTAAAACAGCAGAATACTCATTCTTCTTGAGTGCACATGGAACTTTCTCCAGAATAGACCACATACTAGGTCACAAATCAGGGCTCAACCGATACCAGAAGATTGAAATTATTCTCTGCATATTCTCTGACCACAATGCCCTGAAACTGGAACTCAATCACCATAAAAAGTTCAGGAGAAAATCAAACATTTGGAAGCTGAAGACGATCCTACTCAAGAATATGTGGATCAAACAAGAAATCAAAGAAGAACTGAAACACTTCATGGAAACCAATGAGAATGAAGATACATCAATCCAAAACCTATGGGATACAGCAAAGGCAGTCCTTAGGGGGAAATTCATAGCCATCCAAGCCTCACTCAAAAAAATTGAAAAATCCCGAATACACCAACTCTCATTATACCTTAAAGAACTGGAAAATCAACAAAAAATTAAACCAACCCCCCCACAAGGCGGGAAATAATAAGGATTAGAGCAGAGATGAATGAATCAGAAACTAGAGATACAGTAGAATGCATCAACGAACCTAGAAGCTGGTTCTTTGAAAGAATAAATAAGATCGATAAACCATTGGCCAAACTAACCCAAAAGAAAAGGGAGAAGACCCAAATTAACAAGATCATGAATGAAAGGGGAGAAATCACGACTAACACCAAGGAAATAGAAACAATCATCAAAAATTACTATCAATAATTATATGCCAATATGTTTAACAACGTAGAAGAGATGGACACCTTCCTAGAAACCTATAAACTACCAAGACTGAAACAGGAAAACATTGACAATCTGAATAGACCTATAACTAGTAATGAGATTGAAGCAGTGATCCAAAACCTCCCCAAAAACAAGAGTCCAGGCCTAGACGGATTCCCTGGGGAATTCTACCAAACATTCAAAGAAGAAATAACACCTATTCTCCTGAAGCTCTTTCAAAAAAATAGAAATGGAAGGAAAGCTTCCAGACTCTTTCTATGAAGCCAGCATCACTCTAATCCCCAAACCAGACAAAGACCCCATCAAAAAGGAGAACTTCAGACCAATATCACTGATGAATACGGATGCAAAGATTCTCAACAAGATCCTTGCTAACAGGATCCAACAATACATTAAAAAGATTATCCACCATGACCAGGTGGATCATTTTATCCCAGGGATCAAGGGTGATTCAACATGCGCAAAACAATCAACGTGATAGAACAAATCAATAAGAGAAGAGAGAAAAACCACATGGTACTCTCAATTGATGCAGAAAAGGCATTTGACAAAATACAACATCCGTTCCTGATCAAAACTCTTCAAAGTATGGGGATAGGGGGAACATTTCTCATCTCATAAAATCTATCTACGAAAAACCCACAGCGAATATCATCCTCAATGGGGAAAAACTGACAGCGTTTCCTCTGAGATCAGGAACAAGGCAAGGATGCCCACTCTCACCACTACAATTCAACATAGTGTTAGAAGTCCTAGCAACAACAATCAGACAACAGAAAGAAATAAAAGGTATCCAGCTTGGCAAAGAGGAAGTCAAACTCTCTCTCTTTGCAGATGACATGATACTCTATGTGGAAAACCCAAAAGACTCTACCCCAAACTACTAGATCTCATACAACAATTCGGTAATGTGGCAGGATACAAAATCAATGTGCAGAAATCAGTTGCATTCTTATACACTAACAATGAAAAAATAGAAAGGGAAATCAGAGAATCGATTCCATTTACTATAGCACCAAAAACTATAAGATACTTAGGAATAAACCTAACCAAGGAAGTCAAGGATCTGTACTTGAGGAACTACAGAACACTCATGAAAGAAATTGAAGAAGACACAAAAAGATGGAAGAGCATTCCATGCTCATGGATTGGAAGAATAAACATTGTCAAAATGTCTACACTGCCCAGAGCAATCTATACTTTCAATGCCATTCCGATCAAAATTCCACCAACATTCTTCAAAACGTTGGAACAAACAATCCTAGAATTTATATGGAACCAAAAAAGACCCCGAATCTCTAAGGAATTGCTGAAGAAGAAAAGCAAAGCTGGGGGCATCTCATTACCTGACTTCAGGCTTTATTACAAAGCTGTGATTACCAAGACAGCATGGTACTGGCACAGAAACAGAGAAATAGACCAATGGAACACAGTGGAGAGCACACATATGGACCCACAAATCTATGGGCAAATCATCTTTGACAAAGCAGGAAAAAATATCCAGTGGAAAAAAGACAGTCTCTTCAATAAATGGTGCCGGGAAAATTGGACAGCTACATATAGAAGAATGAAACTAGATCATTCTCTTACACCACACACAAAG
>PITA01025182.1:0-24838 GCA_004023965.1 Spilogale gracilis
AGTTTTTCCCCATTGAGGATGATATTCACTGTGGGTTTTTCGTAGATAGATTTTATGAGGTTGAGAAATGTTCCCTCTATCCCTATACTTTGAAGAGTTTTGATCAGGAACGGATGTTGTATTTTGTCAAATGCCTTTTCTGCATCAATTGAGAGTACCATGTGGTTTTTCTCTCTTCTCTTATTGATTTGTTCTATCATGTTGATTCAAACACACATATTTTAACACACTCCCTAAATTTGTTCCAGAAATCTAATGTGCACATCACTAATACTAAGAATTATGGGAAATACAATTTAGACACGCAACAATAACTACCTTTAAGCTTAGAGTACTGTGACCTTCCTATACACTAATAGTAACTTTGCCCTCTTTGACTAAGAAATAAACTGACTTTGCTTTTCTGACCAGTAACCATGGTGAGGAAGAACCAGCATCTTACAGAAAAAAAATAAACAAAAAAGAGCCAACAATAAGACAGACAACACTCTGTTTAGATTGACAAATAATGTGAAAATGCTAGCCATGGTTAATATTGGTCACAAAGATTCAAGCAGCCAAAATTCTATTTGATGGTCCTTACAGTTGTATTTTTGGAGAGACTATTTTGACAAAGTTACATTTCTGATGTTCCAACTAATTACCAAGGACATTCAGTGGGTCCTGACCCACTTCTGTGATAGATCTTATTCATAAAGTGTGTACCTACCATCAAAGAGACAGACTTTGATGCACACATTAATGGCAAACAAGCATTGGCTATTTGCCTTCTTTAGATGTTGGATTTGCCTATTGGATTTACCGAAAAGCACACAAAATTTCTAAAATCTCTGACAGCCAGCTGCACTCATCAATACCCAGCAGGTGTCTCCAATATGGAAAATGATGGAAATCATGTCACAGAAGATATTTTAAAAATGACTTCAAATAAATGGTCAATAAGCTTGGGTATGACATAGAAAAATCTAACTGAGCTAATCTACTAGAAAAGGCTAAAAAAGCTGAAGAAGCCTAAATTTGAATTGAACAAACTAATGAAGGCAATAGTTCCGGAAAATCTTTTGGGAAATAAAAATGCCTAGCTTAGCAAAAGATGGTGATAGATTTAAGCTACGAACCCAAGGATCTTCTTAAAAGCAGAACTTTTAAATGCTGACAAAGAAGAATTCTTTTTTTTTTTTTTTTTTTTTAAAGATTTTATTTATTTAACAGAGAAACACAGCCAGAGAGGGAACACAAGCAGGGGAGTGAGAGAGGGAGAAGCAGGTCCCGCCTAGTAGGGAGCCCGATGTGGGACTCGATCCCGGGTCTCCAGGATCATGACCTGAGCCAAAGGCAGTCGCCCAACCAACTGAGCCACCCAGGCGCCCCTGACAAAGAAGAATTCTTATGGAGCCAGCAGAGCAGAGGAAGCAAGTGAGTGGTGAAGAGAATATAACATGTAACATTTTAATATTAAATAAAATATTCTGCCCTCACAGAATCTAGTCTATTCACTTCACCCACAATTTATTCTCCTTTCTTTGTTCTATTGTCTTTAACTTCTTTGCCCCGATGCTAACCAGTATTTAAATATTTTCTTCACAGAAGTAAACCACAATAAAACTGTTATTTAAAAATAACAACAACAACAAGGCACCTGGAAGGCTCAGTAGGTTGAGCATCTGTCTTTGGCTCTCAGGTCATGACCTCAGGGTCCTGTGTCAGGCTCCTTACTTGGTGGGGAGTCTGCTTCTCCTTCTATGTTCTCCATGTGTCTATCTCCCTCTCACTCAAATAAATAAATAAAAATATTTTTTTAATTAAAAAAAAATTTAAATCATAATCAGTGTATAGGCAATCACATTTATGTATCAGTAAAAAAGGGTGGTGAAAACCAAATCAGGAATGAGAAAATTGTGGTGATCAACAATAAAAGCCCATTTTTTTTTGTTAAAGATTTTATTTATTTGACAGAGAAACACAGCCAGAGAGGGAACACAAGCAGGGGGAGTGAGAGAGGGAGAAGCAGGCTTCCCGCCGAGCAGGGAGCCCGATGTGGGACTTGATCCCGGGTCTCCGGGATCATGACCTGAGCCCAAGGCAGTCGCTTAACCAACTGAGCCACCCAGGCGCCCCAATAAAAGCCCATTTTTAAGATCAACCACACAGTGCCAATAATATTAAACATTTACTTTTACTTTTTTTTAACATTTTATTTATTTATTTGACAGAGGGAAACACAGTGAGAGAGGGAGCACAAGCAGAGGGAGTGAGAGAGGGAGAAGCAGGCTTCCTGCTGAGCAGGGAGCCTGATGTCCACTCGATCCCGATCCCGGGGCTGGATCCCAGGCCTCGATCCCAGGCCTCCTGGATCATGTTTCATCTGCCCCTCTCCCTCCTCTCTCTCCCTTTCTTAAAAAAAAAAGTTAAGGGCGCCTGGGTGGCTCAGTGGGTTAAAGCCCCTGCCTTCAGCTCAGGTCATGATCTCAGGGTCCTGGAATCCAGGCCCGCATTGGGCTCTCTGCTCAGCGGGGAGCCTGCTTCCTCCTCTCTCTCTGCCTGCCTCTCTGCCTACTTATGACCTCTCTCTCTGTGAAATAAATAAATAAAAATTTTTTTTAAAAATGTTTGAAATCTGCCAATTACACAAAAAGACTACCATGCCAAAAACAAATAAATAATTAAGGACTGTGGAAAAGTTTTCATTTTAGAAAAGCAAAGTGATGTGGGAGAATATATTCCAAGTTCCAACAATGTTCATTCCTAGTTTTCTTTTCCTTCCAGTCAAAAGGTAGTGTTATTTTCAACAATTAAGTCTCTGGGCTTCAGTCAAAGGTGCTAAGTTTCAAGGCGGGTGAAGAGTTTACAACCGTAGTTCTGAAAACTGGAATTGGAGGAAAGTGCTTAGAGACCCATAATTATAGTAGCACTCCCAGCTGCTGCTCTAACAACTTTATTGCCAACACACTGGTCTCTTTTACCTCCTACACTAGGGAGGAAGGAGGGGCCAGAGGAAGGAGTCAAGCAGCAGGCAGTCAGTCTAGCAGTTAGAGGTACCTTTTGCCTAATGACATTTTCTAAATGGATTTCTTTACTACCTAGAGATCCTTCTCCTTCCCCTTCAACTGTCATGCTTTCCTGACTCTAAGGAAAACACTGGTGGCACAGGCCTTCAGAATCCTAGACTCCTCCATCTTGTTCACCATAATCTGTCAAGGGAAAGAAGTAGAGGGAAACTTAGGGGAGCAAATTTTAGAACTAGACTTGAGATCACCTTTGCATGAAATATAATTCTTCTGGCTCTTTAGCTTTGCTTTTAACATAACTTCTAAAGAACATACCCTAAGTTTATTGTGGAAGAATCAGAGAAAAGGAGAAAGAAAAAGAAGGAAAGAAAGAGGGAGGGAAGAAACAGAGGGAGAGAGGAAGGAAGAAAGGAAGAATGGAAAAAAATCACCATCCAGAGCTCTGGGACAAGTTAGTGCATGTCCTTCCAGTCTCTCACTCTTGTGTTATTTTGTTGTTCCTTAACTATTATTTTATAACTAGCTCTTTATTCAATATCATGAACTTTTTATGTCAGTAAATTAATTTCAACAAATTTGTACATGTCTGTAGCACAATGTAGTCAAAGAATATCCCATCATAGAACATTAAAATTTTTTTCTTTTTCTTCTTTTTCTATATTTGAAATAATAATCTAGGGGCACCTGGGTGGCTCAGTCAGTTAAGCATCTGACTTTTGGGTTTCAGCTCAGGTCATGATCTCAAGGCTGTGAGACTGAGCTCCATGCTGGGCCTGGGCTCAGCAGGGAGTCTATGTGAAAGATTCTCTCCGCCTGCCCATCCCCCCACTCATACCTGTGCTCTCTCTCTACATAAATAAATCTTTGTTTTTTAAAGATTTTTATTTTTATTTATTTGACACAGAGAGAGATCACAGCAGGCAGAGAGGCAGGCAGAGAGAGAGGAGGAAGCAGGCTCCCTGCCCAGCAGAGAGCCCAATGCGGGCTCCATCCCAGGACCCTGAGATCATGACCTGAGCCGAAGGCAGAGGCTTTAACTCCCAGAGCCACCCAGGCGCCCAATAAATCTTTTTTTAAAAATAAAAAAACAATTTAGGGAATAAGCCATATATTTTTGATAAGTTTTTTGAAATAAAATTCACAAAACAAAATTTACCATTTTAAGTGTTAAAATGTACAGTTCAGGATTCGCTAGTATATTCACACAAGATTGGGCAACCATCCCCACCATCTAGTTCCAGAGCATTTCCATCACCCCCAGAAGAATCCCCTTACTATTAGCAATCACTCCCAATTCCCCTCTTCTCCCATTGCCTGCCAACCACTAATACACTTTCTGTCCTCTGGGTTTACCTCTCCTGGACATTTCAATACAGATAGAACGATCCTGTACGTAGCTTTCTGTGTCTGGCTTCTTTCACTTAGCAACATGTTTCAGGATTCATCCTCGTTGTGGCACTTTGGTGCCACAGGAATCACTGCTTCGTTCCTTTTTATGGCTAAATATTTGGCTGACATTTGGGTTGTGCCAACAACTAGGGAAATGGGCGCCTGGGTGGCTTAGTTAAGCATCTACCTTGTGCTCAGGTCACAGTTTGGGGATCCTGAGATCGAATCCCACATTGTGTGTGGGGGGGGGGTTCCTGCTCAGCGGAAAGTCTGCTTCCCTTTCTCCCTTTGCCCCCCGCCAGCTTGTGTGCACTCTCTCCATCTGTCTCTCAAATAAATAAATAAATAAAATTCTTAAAAACAGGAACAGCTAGGGAACCGTCTGTGGGACTCTTCTACCATATGCTGCCGTGGAAACGTACTTTGTGGCAGCGGCTCAGGAACAGGCTGTGGGAAAGAACAGGACTAGAGAGTAAGTTCCACAGCCAGGGACAAAGACAAGGCTATTAGTACACTGGGGGATGGCAAAGGAAAGTTGGATTTACAAGCAATTTTTTTACTTTATTCTTAAAAATGTTGTTTATTTGGGGTGCCTGGGTGGCTCAGCTGGTTAAAGGTCTGCCTTTGGCTCAGATCATGATCTCAGGGTCCTCAGATGGAGGCTATCAGGCTCTCTGCTCAGCAGGGAGCCTGTTCCCCCCCCCTCTGCCTGCCTCTCTGCCTACGTGTGATCTCTGTCTCTGTCAAATAAATAAAATCTTTTTTAAAAAAATGCTGTTCCATTATCTTTACAATGAGTATACATTTTTTAAGGCCAGAGAGCTTGGCTTCACGGCTATGGTTACTTGTTCTGATGCAAGAAGGGTCATATTTAATGTACCCATTGCACCCTACATTACATGAGGTTTCTACATTCAAGTAAAACCGTGTGAACTTACTCACCTAAAGTATACATATATATATATTTTTTTAAATCAGTAAAAGAAGAAACCTATATCTAACCAAGTAGTGAGTTCTCTCACAATGTGAAGAAGTAAATAACTAAAACGTGGGCTTTAAAATAGTTAAGGTCTAAAAGCTCTCTCCTTCGAGTAAGTACAAACTCAGGCCGCTTGGTTCTCTAAGCAGTCTGGCATGGCTGATACAGGGACTGTGCACTACAATAAGGGACAAGTTGGCAGCATTTTCTGTAGAAAGCACACTTTGCAGTTTCACTTCATACTTAAATCCCAAGCAATGCCACTTTCTGAGCTCCTCTGATTGGAGAGAAATCATTCCATATGATGCTATTTTTCCCATACTTCCTATCAATGGCAAGCCGCCTTTTCCATTACATATAATGTCCATTTCACTAGATGCCTTGTAGAAAGATTTCTTAAAGAAGATACAAAAACATAACCATGGGGGCACCTGGATGGCTCAGTCAGTTAAACTTCCAAATCTTGATTTGGCCTCAGGTTATGGTCTCCCCAATACTGAAATCAAGCCCCATATCAGGCTCCGACCTCTGCACTCAGCGTGGAGTCTGCTTATCTCTCTCCCTCTGCTCCTCCTTGCCCCTCTCCCTCTCACTCAAATAAATAATAAGATATTGTATTTGTAATATATTTGTAATATACAGTATCTTATTTATTTATGTATTTGACAGACAGGGAGAGAGAAAGAGAGTGCGCACAAGCAGGGGCAGCAGCAAAGGGAGAGGAGCAGGGAGCCCAATGCGGGGCTTGATCCCAGGACCCTGGAATCACAACCTGAGCCAAAGGGAGATGCTTAACCAATTGAGCCACCCAGGTGCCCCTAAGTAAATAAAATTTTTTAAAAAAACATGAAAGGAAAAAGTGATATATTAATTTGTATTAAAAGGAAGAGTATCTATGTTAATTAATCAATTGGGGAATACTTGCGGTATGTTTGTTGTGTGTGTATAAATGTAAAATAACATTGTTTAAATATCTTAGAATGTGGGCGCCTGGGTGGCTCTCTCTCTCCCTGCTTCTCTGCCTACTTGTGATCTCTCTGTCAAATAAATAAATAAAAACCTTTAAGATAAATAAATATCTTAGAATGTTACTTGTCAATTATACCTCAAAGCTGAAAAAAACCGATAATTATCTATTTGAAAGTATTTGGATTTTATTATTATTTATGTTTTATGTATTTATATTTTAAATATTTGCTTATTTAATATGATTAAATAATTATTTCACAATACTTAGTAGTTATTACTATTTAATAATAAATTACTAAATATTATTAAATATCCCTCCAAACCTGGAATTGAACACACCAGGCACACCTCCCTACATAAATTAAATTAAATTAAGAACATTTGAAAGATAGCATTAAGAGAGCTAAAAGGCAACCTAGAGGGTAGGAGAAGACATTTGCAATACAGGGGCACCTGGGTGGCTCAGTCGTTAAGCATCTGCCTTCGGCTCAGGTCATGAACCAGGAGTCCCGGGATGGAGCCCTGCATTGGGCTCCCTGCTCAGTGGGAAGCCTGCTTCCCCTCTCTCACTCCCCCTGCTTGTGTTCCCTCTCTAGCTGTGTTCCTCTCTGTCAAATAAATAAATAAAATCTTTGAAAAAAAGATACTTGTAATACATATATGTACACACACACACACACACACACAGCCCTCAAAGGATTCATATCCAGAATACGTATAAAAGGCTTACAAATCAGTAAGAAAAAGATAGTCAAATAAGAAAAGACATTGCAGATATTTCATAAAAGGCTATATGAATGGCCAAAAAACACCTGAAAATATGCTCACCAGTCATGTGAGGATATGTGGATTAAAGCTAAAACGTGACCAGAATGACTAAAGAGAAAAGATGCCAAATGCCAATTGTTGGCAAGGATATGGAACAAATGGAACTCTCATACACTGCTGGTAGAGTGCAAAATGGTATGAACACTTAGGAAAATCATTTGCCAATATCTTTAAAAAGTGAACATATGTATAACCTATGATACAATAATTCCACCCCTACTATATACCCAGCAGAAATGTGCCCGTATGTTCACCAGTAGACATGTACTGCAGTGTTCATCAAAGCTACCAAAATATCTATGAAAAAATTATGGCACATTCAAACGATGAAAATTATACTGTAAGGAAAAGGAGTGCTCTAAAACCATACACAACAATAAAGATGAATCTTAAAAGAAATTTAGCAAAAAAAAGAAAAAAGAATATGTGCTATCCAATTCCACTTACATAAAGTACAAACACAGGCAAAATTAATCTATATTGTTGGAAGTCAGGGGAAGGTAGTGACTGGAAAGGAGCATGGGTGGGGGGCTTCTGAAAAAACTGGTAATGTTGCATTTCTTAAACTGGGCGCAAGTTACGTGGACATGCTCAGTTAGCAAAAGTCATTGAGCTATACATTTATAATAATGTCTTTTTTTTTTAAGTAGGCTCCACATCCAGCGTGGGGCTTGAACTTATGATCCTGAGATCAAGAGTCATATGCTCTACCGGCTGAGCCAGCTAGGTGCCCCAATAATGCCCTTCTTTTTATGTTTTACACTTTGATAAAAGTTTGAAAATAAATGTACCCAGGGAAGCTTAAATTTTTAGTGGCTAAATGTTTCTTTTGTCTGCAAATACTTTTCAAATTATTGTTTAGTTTGTCATATTTCTACTTACAGAATTTTGGTATTGGCATCAAAATTGTTTCTTAGCAGTTGGCCTTTCTGAACCTCTGTTTTCTCATCTGTAAAATGAGGACAACGGTAGAATTTAAAAGTCAATGTGATTTTTTTAGGGGTGCCTGGCTGACTCAGCCAGAAGACGATCCAACACTGGATCTCAAGGTTGGAAATTTGAGTCCCATGCTGGGTATAGAGATTACTAAAAAAGGTAAATAAACTTAAAAAAAGAAATAAAAGCCAGTTTCTAAAGTGCTTAACACAGTCCCTGGCACAAAATGTTCACTGGTAACTTAATATTTTTCTCTAAACCCGTGGGGCTTTCCGTGTGGCTAAAACAACATCCTTTATTAACCCCCGTCTTAGCATCTCTTACGATTTTCTAAGACTTTGAGACACTGAAGAGCTGCGATAGTGTGCAGTACACAATATTTCCAGAGTCTAGTTCAGCATAGAATAAGAACTTGGTATTTATTAGGTAGAATACTGAATAAAGAAATTTCAGACACATTGCAGTGTATTTTATTGCTACATTATGAAATCACATTAATTTTCCCTGAAACAAGTTTTCTCGGTTTCTGTCATCCACTAATAATTTCTCTCCCAATATTCTGACTTTCTACTATTGCCTCATATTCTTCATTACCTATCTTGTTAGGGCAGCTGTAGAACTTCATTTTTATAACTGCTAAATCCACTTCTTTAAAAAGCCTTCCAAGTCATAATTTTTTTTCTGCCCTGGGCCAAATGTAGAGACTATCTTTGATGAATAAAGCAGTTTGGCCATTCCTACTAATTTCTACATTTCTACATGATTAAGAGAAAATAATCTGGGGCTGAG
The DNA here is from genome assembly GCA_004023965.1 of Spilogale gracilis. Taxonomy (NCBI): domain Eukaryota; kingdom Metazoa; phylum Chordata; class Mammalia; order Carnivora; family Mephitidae; genus Spilogale; species Spilogale gracilis. The sequence goes on from PITA01025182.1 coordinate 8,899, forward strand.
AATTGTGGGCATCCAATGGAATGGGAGGCAAACGAAGAAACTGGAAATCCCCAGCTAATGCCAGGTTTTCGTTTCCATTCCACTGATGCTGTGGCATCTTAATAACTTTACTCCTGCGGGAGGATATCTTCTTCTGAAAAACACACTATGTGATAAAGGCAAGGGAGAGGAAACGACCGCTTGATAAGCATGTTTCGTAAAACAGTTCTGGCCGCCATCACTCCTCCTTCTCCCTCCAATCTAGGAAAGGTTCACAAACCCATTTTCATCAAAATCATTTCTTGGGTTTGCAATTAAACAGCCCTCACCCCCAACCTTCCATGGCTCTATGGTTTCCTTCAAACATTTTTCATCTTATTGACATATAACACACATACAGAGAGGTACACAACTCTCCAAACCTTTGTGATCTCTCTTTACTTTTCATTAGGAAAAAAATGAGTATGTACCCATTTTTCTGGTACATATTATGCACATGTAGCACTGTGCTAGTATTATATATACTATGGAACATAAAACAATGCATAAATATCTTACAATTTATCATAAGAGAAAAATTTGGAATTATGTATGCTGACAGATGTTACCTAGACTTACTGTGGTGATCATTTTGCAATATATACACGTATCAAATCACTGTGTTGTACACCTGAAACTAAAATTATACCTCAATAAAAAAGAAGAATGAGAAAGAAAAAATAAACAGAAATGGCAGTATTTGGGATAAGGCCATTTAGAGAACACTTTCTTTCTCCTTTGTAATAATTTAAAATTAATCACAGAAAATAGTAAAGGTTGGCTTTTAGTTCTTATTAAAGAGCAAAGCTGTCTTTTCCAAAAGGAACTAGAAACTCTCCAAACATTTTAAATGTTTCTAAGGCTTACATTTAAGCTAGATGACTACTTAGCTATGGATGAAGCAATGGATTAGCTCCTTTTAGCTCTGCAACTGCGTACCTAGGTGACCACAAGGGAAATTTCATTTGAAAAAAACGACAGCGCTCTCCCGGATGATACGCAAACCTTCTGAGTATGATGTGTGACTAGCACCACCTTGTGGACGACATTCGTATGGAAATACATGATAACGGAAGTTACGCTGGTTGAAAGAGCAGTGAAGGCCTTGGTCGCTCAGTTCTTCCTGGCAGCCTCCTCAATAATTCATAGTTTACTGGGAATGTATGAACTGGTTTTAGTTCTTCAGAAAAAAAAGAAGGAAAATGATCATTTTTAACTATGACAGATTTCTTCCTTGTAACACCTGACAGATACCCTCAGGATGTTCTGGAAATAGCCACACCTATCCCTACTGCACTTCTCCCTCATCCCTGACTTATTTGGAAAAGAAAGAAAACATCACAAAGAAACTGAAATCTGTCTAATGGAGAGGTAAAGAACCAGAGTCTCAAGCTGCAAGAGCCAGAAGCACCCTGAAATTCTGCACCCCAGTGCCACTTCTTTGGCACCAGCCAAACTGGGAAAGAGAGATGGAATTTTGGTTACAAGGTGAATGATGCTCCCTTGGAGCTGTTCCAGCAGGGCAGGCTGGTGGAAACAGGCCACTGGCTGGCTTAAACTGTTCAGAGATTTGGGCCTTGAGGCTACGAGGTATTCTGTACTATTTTAGCATGTCTGATGAATTGGTTCCACTCTTAGAACACAGCCAAATTTTACCCTTCAAAAATCATCCCAAGAGCTTATCTTGGCCACTCCCTGCATTTTAGCACACTTTTGTGCAGCTTAATTATGGTCTCTCTGGCACCACTTCATGCCCTTTATACACTTTCCCAATCCTGGGATTTATGTGCTGCCAAAGCATAATCATCATGTAGTGAATACATTTTCTCCTTGAAGCATGGAAACTTAAGCATTAGAGTCCTTTTTTGTGGGGGTAGGTGTCTTGATGTGCAATACCGAAGACCTTTCCTGTGTTCACCCTAACTACAGATAATAAAAGTTTTCATTCCTATTGTAACCACTTAGACCTCATAAAGATGAGAACAAACGATGACACACCTTTCACTGTGCAATATTTTAGGCCATGCCCTTTATGTTGCATTCTCTCGTTTTATTTATTTTAGGTTTTTCTTATTTGACAGAGAGCGAGCAGAAGCATGGGAAGCAGGAGAGAGTGAAGAGGTGTCCCTACTCAGGACCCTGGGATCAGGACCTGAGCCGAAGGCAGATGCTTAACGGACTGAGCTACCCGGGTGCCTCATTTTATTCTTTTTATAGCTCTGCTGTATTTCTTCCAATTAGAGAGGAGGAAATGAGCTCAGAGAAATTATCAGAGATCATAAAGCCAGAAAGTCACCAAAATCAAGATTTGAATTCAAGTCTTCTGACTCGAATTCCACTGTTTATTCATCTATGCCCTGGTGATATTTACTAACAAGCTCATGTGCCAAACATAACCCCTACACCTTATCCACCAAAACCTTACTTCTGAAAGAAACCACAGAGAAATCAAAATGAGTCAAGGGCAATGAAAGGACAAGAATAAGCACAACACCCTAAGGGAGCCAAGATCCTCAAAGGAGTTAAGGATGGCAGAATTTATCAAGTGTGAGGGACTATTTAGGACATGTAAAAGGGTCTTGGACATAGATGCTCAATGAATACTTGAATACTTGAAGGTTGTTTGAAAAGTCTCACAGTACTTACCACCCCACAGATTGTTCATTTACAAAAGGAAGAATTGTCCCTTAAAATGGAAAGGTCTGGCAGTCACCATCTTCACCAAATGATCAATCTTAGTATTAATCAGTGGGGCAACTTGACATTGTGCACATCTTGATGTGACACAATAAGAGATGAACCACATAGCCTGTTATATTCTTAGCAAAATGTATGGTCCAAATCTTCTAAGAAAACCAGAAAAAGTCCAGGATATGGGACAATGGACAACCAACTGGGACACTTCAAAAAACTCAATGTCATGGGGTCCAGGGAGGCAGGAAGAACTACTCCAGATTAAAATGTATGCAAAAACCCTAATTAGGTCCTGGATGAGGAAAAACTTTTTTAAATATGGCTATTTGAGAGAAAGAGAGAGAGGGAGAACATGGGGGGATAGCAGGCAGAGGGAGGGGAGAGAGAGAATCTCAAGCAGATTCCACGCTGAGCAGAGGCCAATACAGGGCTTGATCCCAGGATCGTGAACTGAGTTGAAACTGGGTCAGATGCTTAACCGACTGAGCCACCCAGGTGCCCCAAGGAAAAGGTTTTAAAAGACATTTTGGGATAATAGAGCAAATTTTTCCATATAGATATTAAATGTTACTGAGTTATTGTTAATTATCTCAGGTGGCTCAGTGGGTTAAGCAGCTGCCTTCAGCTCAGGTCACAATCCCAGGGTCCTGGGATTGAGTCCCACAAGGAGCCTGCTTCTCCCTTCTGCCTGCCTCTCCCCCTGCGTGTGCGCGTGCTCTGACAAATAAGTAAAATCTTTTTAAAAAATGTCTTAGGTGTGGCAATGATATTGTGGTTTAATGTAGAAAATCCTTATTCCAAGATGAATGTGCAAGTATCCAGGGATGAAGTACAATGTTGTCACCACAATTTACTTTCAAATGATTCAGCAAAACAAATTAGATGAAGTACTTGTGGTAAAATGTTAACAGTTGGTGGGTCTAGGGGAAAGTAATATTGTACTTCCCTTTCATATTTTTTTTTTAAAGATTTTATTCGACAGAGAGAGAGAGATCACAAGTAGGCAGAGTGAGAGGAGGAAGGAGGCTCCCTGCTGAGCAGAGAGCCTGATGCGGGCCTCCATCCAGGACCCTGAAATCATGACCTGAGCTGAAGGCAGAGGCTTAACCCACTGAGCCACCCAGGCGCCCTTTCAATTTCTAAATGTATTTTAAACTCTTAAAATTCATCAAGATCATTAGCATAAGGGTAGCCTGGGTGGCTCAGTCAGTTGGGGTCATCAAGTCATCATCTCCAGGTGCTGGGATCCAACCCTGCATCAGGCATCGAACTCCCTGTTCAGCAGTAAGTCTGCTTCTCCTTCTCCTGTCCCTCCCCCTCCCACTTGTGCTCCAAAATAAGTATTTTTAAAAAAGAGACCGTTGGCATAAATTCAACTCTTCTATAAACTTCTGAAAATACAGCTATAATCAATAAGTATGTATTGTGCTACTTACATAATAGTAATCACTCTGGGAGTGATAGTGGTGAGAAAAGACAATAGTTCTAGCTTTCATAGAATCTACTCAACATGATGTAATTATGGGGGGGGGCGAGTGGGGGGGAGGACAGTGGCTGCACTGGAAGGCTTCCCCAAGTGGTACTTGAGCCGAAACCCAAAGCAACAGTAGGTCATGACTAGCTGGAAGGTGCTGGGGAAATGGGTCAGAGGGACCAAACAGTATGTGTTAAGGCTCTAATGAGTTGTTCAATCTGGACAGTGACAGGAATGTATATTCCTGCTGCTTCCCACAGTCTCCCACCCTTTCTACAGAGGGTCTCCTGGTTCCATTAACTCCTCCCTTCCTTCAACCTTTCAGACTAAAGGTGGTAACAGCGCCCCAAGATTACTAGTGCCAGCGTTACTGGGCCTGAGAACTGCATTCTACTCTGAGGTTTCCCTACACCCTGTGCACAGCTTTGTGATGTCCCTTTAATGAGCTTTCCTCAAATTCTTCACTTTCAGTAAGTCATCTAGTTCCTGTCAGCAGCCTGACTGATAAAAAGTTCTGGAGATAGACTTGAGAGGTAAGCATATTTTAGGTAGGATCTGGGATGGTAGAAATGCAGACACCCCAGGATGAGGACCAAAGATGACCCTGACCAGTGGGCACCTGAGGTAGGAAAAACTAGAAGCTGCAGTCTTATCAGCCAAGAATATTTGAAGAAAGACAGTATCCATTGTATAAAGTACTGTTGAGGGGCTGAATAAAAACACTGAGAGCTCTGGAAGGCCCATGAGAAAGCCATCAGTGATGGGCACAGAATCAACACTGGGGTGGATCGCAAAGGTGGTTGGAGGCAAAGAATGCACTTGCTACCTTAAAAAGGTGTGGCAGGAAGACACAATTGTTCGGGTTTCTATTTTAATTCTTACCAATCGATGACTTAATAATCAAGATTTTTGAGTCTTAATTTTTGATATTTAAAACAACCACTCTTTCTTGTAATTACAAAAAAGCAGAAACAAAAACCCGAGGCAATGTTAAAGCTAATGTAAGCTGAGTGTAGACAATCAAAGTTCTAAAATGGAGCAAATTATTTTCCCTTCTTTCAAGCACTGAAACAAAGGACAGGCTTTGCCAAAATCTTTCCAGTTCTCTAAACTACAAGATTAAGCTCTTTTATACTGAAGCCTGCAACTAAGTATGTCCAAGAGCTTCTAACTCAACATAAATAACAAGCAGCTTCTAACCAGAATGCAAGACATCTGAAACCTAAGGCATTCTCATGATCACAATGAGTAACCAAACTCCACAGTTCGAGTAATTGTTAGAACTCTCAGATTCCTTTGAGAACATAAGCCTGTGAAATTACCTATCTTTGATGCAATCTGGCTTTTCTCCCTTCCCAGTTCACTGAACATCACACAGAACTGATTGCCTGAGTACCCCAATGCTGAATCTGGAGCATTAGGAAACTGTTAGGAACACTAAATTAAGAGGCTTCCTGGGCATCTTCCATCCTTCACTGCAGAGCAAGCCATGAGATCTGGCTACCTTCATTTATTTTTAGACTATCCAGTTGTTTCACTACACAAAAAGGCAGTATATTAATAGGTACATCACAACTCCAAGAAACAAAACTTGATCAACTGATTTAGACTGCATCAGTCCACCTCTCAGCAAGGGTAACTAACAGTTGCCTCCCATTTTCAGCCTTCAAAACAGAGCGAGGGAATCACCGGAATCACCGCCAAAAGGCCCATTAAGACAATACCACTGCCATGGAGGGGGGTGGGGGCAATTCAGTGAGGAAAAGGCTTTGCAATCAGGGAAGTTGGTTTCACTTAAGTTACAAAAGACCTCCTGGCACCTCCACTTACCTGTGAATAGGTTTTTGTTGTGGGTTTTTTTCTTAACTTTGCAAAGTTGTTTAAACAATGTTTTAAAGGGCCTGACCCACAGTAGGGAACTTTTTTTTTTAACTTGCTACAGAAAGCACTTGTAAAGTAGGGCGAAGAGGCCCAATTTCAAGTGATTCAGTCAGAAAAGAAAATGAGGTGCTGTGGCAGACAACACTCTAAGATGTCCCTCATGAGCCCCACACCCCACTTCGTGGTGTTCATTGTGTGATCTTCATTTGAATGTGGGCAGGACCTGAGGAGACTCAGACTTGCTAGCAAACTGGCTCTAGAGATCTGTTGGCTTGATGCAGCAAACAGCCACATCCGAAGAACCCAGGTAGCAAGAAACCCAGGGCCCCTACAGCCAGTTAAGAAATCTGGGCTCCCCATCCTAAAGCCACAGGAAATGATTTCTGCCAACAGCCTGAGCTTAACTTCAGGTTAACTTCGTAACATCACTGTACCAGATTAGGTGTTGGCAAATCAGCTGGACTATCCCAAACCAAATTTAACCCTAACTGTATGGGGGCGCCTGGATGGCTCAGGTGGTTAGAAGTCTGCCTTCCGCTGGGGTTGTGGTCTCAGAGTCCTGGAATCAAGCCCCAGGTCAGGCTCCTGGCTCAGCGGGGAATCAGCTTCTCCCTCTCCGTTTTGTGCTCTCAAATAAATATATAAAATCTAAAAAAAAAAAAAAAAAAAAAAAAAAAAAAAAAAAAAAAAAAAAAAAAAAAAAAAAAAAAAAAAAAAAAAAAAAACCCAAAAAACAAAAACCCTAACTGTAGCATAGAAAGTTCGGCCCAAAGGATCCACCTTTCCCAACTAATTATCTGTTTTTAAAACCTAAATATGGCAGCTCAAGTCAATTGAATGCCTGCCTTTGGCTTCATGATCTCAGGATCCTGGGATGGAGTCCCATGGCAAGCCCTCAAATAGGGCTCCCCCCCAGTGGGAGTCTGCTTTTCCTTCTCTCCCCTCCCCCCTGCCCATGGTCTCTCAAAATGTTAAAAAAAAAAAGTTGATATGGATCACACCCCTTTAGATTCTTCATAATTCTATAAAGTAAATAATTCTGTAAATTATTTTACAAAATTTTGGAGGCTCACAAAGGCCAAGTGACTCAAATGGCTAATAAAGAGGAAGAACCAGGGGCGCCTGGGTGGCTCAGTTGGTTGGGTGACTGCCTTTGGCTCAGGTCATGGTCTCAGAGTCCCAGGATCAAGCGCCACATCCGGCTCCCTGCTCAGCGGGAAGCCTGCTTCTCCCTCTCTCACTCCCCCTGCTTGAGTTCCCTCTCTAGCTGTGTTTCTCTCTGTCAAATGAATAAATAAAATCTTAAAAAAAAAAAAAAGAGGCAGAACCAGAAATTAGAGACCATGTGACTCCAATGCCAAAATCCACCTTTCCCTATAACCAGTTTTTATAATTTCCTTAAAAATCTCAATGAGGAGTCCCACTATGCCAGTAGACAGTAACAATAAAACCACATCATAGACACTTAAACATTGGAGACATTTTTAAAAAATCAGATAAAATAGAAAACAGAAGAGCAGAAAAAAGAAATCAACCAACCACTGGAGAGATTTTGTCCTTCATTATTAAAATCATTCTTACTTACTAAACTTAATTAATTGGGCATGTCAGTTTAAACATCGTATTTTAAAGTATCTCTCAGTAAAAGGACTTTTTTTCCTTCATGGCTTATTATAAAACTTAGGGAGTAAACTATGTATCTGTGAAAGCCAAAAACATTAGTTTTTTTTTTTACCTAAGAACACTTTTTAAACAAAGCCACAAAACAGCTTCTTTTATTTTCTAGTAAGACTAGATTTATTCAATACCCTAAGTAAAAGTTTTGATTATAAGTATCCAACAGTATAAAAAGTACAAAACAGATTTGTAGATTTCTAATATATTAATACAAAGTGCATGACTACATACAGTACATCCTACAGGCAAAGAGGTGGAAGGGGAAAAAGAAGACTGTGGTTGAGGTCTAGTAATAAATAAATAAATACAGAAGTAGAGATGATCCATATTATAGTATATTCTACCACCAATACTGTAGCCAAAATGTACAAAAAAAAAAAAAACCCATTTCAAAATAACAGGAGGAAGATGATAATGGCTGGGACTCTTGTAATACACCTCAACGGCTATGGGAGAGCCAACCCAATTCACTGTGTAGTCTGTGCATATGGTGGCTTGTAGTTTTTGCCATAAGGAAGAAATATAAAATTTTAAAGTTTAGATTAAGAACTATAAAACTATAGGGTGCCCATAAAAAGTGGCTCACTCCTTACTGTTATACTATCCAATTTTAAAAATCCAGTTTTAAAAATAAGCACTGAGTTATTTACTATAAGGCAGGCAAATGATCCTCCCTTATTATGAAAAGTCTGAACTGGTGATACGTTCTTCCTGAACATTCAGAAAAGAGGCATGAGAGTACTTTGGTTTGGGTTCAAGTAAAAGGCTTTCAAATGAAGATTTTAGAACTGAAGAGCTCCATGTTCAGGATTTATCATCTAGTATCTTAAGGTTCACAAAGCCTGACTATAAGAAGTCAAACCTAAACCAACCCACTCAGCATTAAACACACCTCTTTTCTTTTAGTAGAATTTTACTTTTAATATAGAGTGAAAAGAAAAACCCCAAATCCTAATAGGTTAAAACAAGTCAAACAACCACTCTACATAGATAAAACCTTCACAAAGGTCAACTGAAGTAATCCAGAGCTAAAACTGAATTGTGCAGATTTTCAATGAAGTCACCAGTCACGTAACACAAACAAGTCAATTATTTACACACAAGGCAAGCCCTCTAAGAAATGTGCCCCAAGAAGCATTAACCTTTGTTTATTTGTGTGTGCCATCCTGAAGACTTGCACATTTTTTCAGATAATTTAAACTTTTTAATAGAATGTGATCTCTACCATGTGGTAATGCTTTGGTACTATTCATTTAGGATTGCTCATCCTAAAACTTGACATTTCCCCAGAGGAGCTTTGATTCTGCTTTAGAAGTTTCAATATAGATTAAAATCTTTATCAATATGGAGGGAGGTGACACGGGATGCAACATATACAGTCAAGTTACCTCTCTGTATGCTTAGAAATTACTCCTTCAAGGTATCTGCACCAGAGAGCTCAGTCTGTCCTGCTTCATATTCAGTAGTACAGGTTTGAATCATCAGAACCTTGGCAAGACCTTGTTATTGCAAAATTATTAACAACTACCTCTAGGGCAAGTCCACATTACTGAGTTATGACAAATTTATTACCATGAAGGAAAACAAGGATAGCCAGCCATCTTAAAATATGCCCCAACCACTGCTTCTCAATATAGAAAGACTAAAACTACATACGTTTATCATACAACAAATCCCATCTCTGTCCCCTGAAATTCCCCTAGTTTCATTCATTAGAAGGGGATAAAAAAAAAAAAAAGACTTAAAGAGCACTTTACAGCAGCATTCAGCTTTCCTATGAAATACTCAGCATCTTAAATATTATGTACACTTTTTTTCTTTTAGTAAGCTAGACACTGGCTTCAGAGTTTGTAGAACCGGAGGAGAAATAACCCATTCAAAACTATTCTAGAAACTGTCTTTTGGCAGAATAGCAGGTATCCGAGTTAAAAATAGGAGGGTTTTGTTGCTTCGTTTTCTTTGCAAAATTTAAATCGTTTTTGTTCCCCTTCTACCTAAACCTCAGTCACCACTCCTGAGTGGAGATGGGCAGAGGCTCTGGCCCCTGCTCCTCTGGCTTCTCAGCAGCTGTTTTCTTATTGCTGCAGCAAGGCTTGAATAGATGCGTGTCAATGAGGACTTCTCCAAAACGGCCTTTATAGATAATCCCACAACATATTTTCTGTCTAAAAGAAAAAAAAAAGGAGAGAAACAGATTAATACAGTAGAAAACTAGTAGTATAAGAAAACAAAGGGGAAAAAATCTATATCCTTATAACTAAGTACAACATGAGCAAACATTCCTAATGAAACGTTCCTAGAGAGACCCGCAATTAGCTAAGTTATGGGAATTACCCAGGTCCCTTAAATCTCACACTGGAATCTTATCAAATATTAAGGAGGGCAGGGAATCACTCTGAGAGACAACAGTTTCAGAAGATGCTCTGAGGTGGCGCCTGGGTGGCTCAGTTGGTTGAGCAACTGCCTTCGGCTCAGGTTATGATCCCGGAGACCCGGGATCGAGCCCTACATCGGGTGCCCTGCTCGGCGGGAAGCCTGCTTCTCCCTCTCACTCCCCCCTGCTTGTGTTCCCTCTCTGGCTGTGTTTCTCTCTGTCAAATAAATAAAAATCTTAAAAAAAAAAAAGAAGAAGAAGAAGAAGATGCTCCGAACACTGTGAACGGTTTCCTCTAAAAACCACCAATCTTGGGGGAGAAAAAAAAAACAAAAACAGCTATGATAAACAGGCTGATACAACTGGTAAATATATATATATAATCAAATATACATAAAGTCATAAAAAAATGACAGTACAAAACATCCCTCATCACATACTCTAAGGAAAAAAATAATAAAGTACACCCATATATATGCCCCCTCCAATCCCACCCTCATTCTCTCCTCCTTCATTTTAAGCATATCACTGCCTCTTTCCTTTACACTTCACAGTTTAACCACATCTGCACCCCAACATACATTGTGTGATTATCTCCTATTTAAAAGAAACACATGTATGGAATCAAACTCTATGCTGCAATTTTTTTACTCAACATTAATTGAAGTTCATACCTTTGTTAGACAGAGCTTTTACTTCATTTTACATAGAGTATTCTACCATGTAAATATACCACAATTTATTTATCCACTCTTTTATGGGGACAACTTCCGCTACTACAAACACATTATATGCATCAATGCATACCTAAATGTTTTCTAGATTATGTTGCTGGGATACAGAAATGTAAACATGTTTGTGTTTACCTGAAAATGCCAATTATTTATCAATGTGGTTCCCTTGTATTCCTATTTACTAAGGGTTTTATTTTATTTTTTTTTTAAGGGTTTTATTTTAAACTTTGAAGAGGCATTCAAATTTATCAAACACCTTCAAAGTACCCCTAAGATGGTATGCATTTCCCTCTCCTTTACAAACTGTCAATGTGACAAATTTCTACCAGTTGATTTTTAATGTTTAAACCCATCTTTTATTACTAGAATAAATCTAATCTGGTCATGATACATAGTCTGGAATCGAAGTTACATTAGCCTCATAGAATGCTTGGAGCCTATGCTCTCTTTCACTCATAATCTGAAAAAGCCAATGCAAAGAACAGAAATGTTTATTTCTAGAATGTCTGGCAGAACTTGCCTAAATGCTCCTGGGGTTTTTGGAGGGAAGACTGTGACCAATGAATCAATTTACTATAAGACCATATAGGTTTTTTAATTTTCTTTAGATAATTCAGGTAAACTTTTTCTACTAATGTAGCCATTTCACTGATAATTTCAATTTACTGGCATACAGTTGTTTGTAATACACTACTATCTTCTAAATTTGTTTTTTTACTTTTTTGGTTTTTTTAGATTTTGTTTATTTGTCAGAGTGAGGAACAGAGAGTACACAAATGGGAGAGTGGTGGGCAGAGAGAGAAGCAGGTTCCCTGCTAAGCAAGGAGCCCAATGTGGGATGCGATATCAGGACCAGGGGACCATGACCTGAGCTTAAGGCAGAGGCTTTACCCACTGAGCCACTCAAGAGTCACTAAATTTGTTTTATTTATAGCTAAACCTTTCATTATCCAAGATGCTCATGTGTATTATCTTTTTTCTTTATCAGCTGCATCTCTAGTAGTTTTCTGGGTTAAGTCTTTTTCAAGATCCAACTTTATCCTTACTGATCCTATTCACTGCCTACTGCTTTTCTACTCCCTTTGTTTCTACTCCTATCTTCAAAACCTCCTTGATTTTATTTTTCTTTGTATTAGGCTTCCTTAAACTTTCAATTGGATACGTTATCACTTATTTTTAAGTGTTTCTTTTCTAAGCATTAAAGGCATTAACTTGGAGCACCTGCGTGGCTCAGCCAGTTGAGCATCTATCTGTCTTCAGCTTAGGTCACGAGATGGGATCGAGCCCCACATCAGGGTCCCTGTTCTGTGGGAAGCCTACTTTTCCCCTTCCCTCCCCCCTGCTTGTGCACATGCTCTGTGCTCTCTTGTGCATGCTCTGTCAAATAAATAAATTAAATCTCAAATAAATAAATAAATAAAGCCATCAACTTTTCTTCTCTTTTGAACTTCATACCATATGTTCTGATTCTGATCATGGTATTTTTCAGTTATTCTTTCTTTTCTTTTTTTTTAAAGATTTTATTTATTTATTTGACAGAAAGAAACACAGCTAGAGAGGGAACACAAGCAGGGGAGTGAGAGAGGGAGAAGCAGGCTTCCCACTGAGTAGGGAGCCCGATGCAGGGCTTGATCCTGGGACTCTGAGGTCATGACCTGAGCTGAAGGCAGTCGCTTAACCAACTGAGGCACCCAGGCTCCCCTTCAGTTATTCTTATAAAGATTTTCTCATGCGTATTATACTTTCTTCTTTCAAGTCATGGTTTCATAATTACAAATATACAGAGGGTTTTCTATTTCCATCTTATGTTGCTAGGTATATTTAAGTGTATTTTTTAATTTTCTGCCCTCCCCTTCTCGACTCTGGAGGTTTTCACTCTTTAGCAAGCCTCAGAATTTTAATCTAGGATCTCTTTTTCTAGCTGTAGACCTTTGTTATTTAGGGTCAGCTTGTCAGAAAATTCTCAAAATTTTTTTCCCAATCAAAAAGTCTTATGACTTTGTTCATAAAAGTTTAATAAGTTTATTTTAATAAGTTTATTTAAGTAATCTCTATACCCAACATGGGGCTCAAACTCACAACCTCAAGACCAAGAGTCATATGCTCTTCCAATTGAGCCAGCCAAGCACCCCACACAAAGAATACTTATGCTACATATAATTCAACGTTAAGAGTTACTATCCCTTGGTCCTTTGAAGTTATTAATCTATTATCTTTTGGCTTCCTTTGTTCATGCTGAGAATCAGCTTTGTATGTTTGTTAATGTCTTTATTTTCTCACTGCTTAAAGATCTATATTGTCTTTCATGTTCCACAGTTTCACTATAACAAGTCATCTATGGGTGAATTTTCTCTACCATAAGATAAATGCTTATTATCTCACTTTTATTTTGTTAGACTCCCCAAATCTGTGAAAAAGAAAATCTTTAGTCATTTTCTCTTTGAATATTCTCTTTCCTGGTCTACTCTCTCTTTTTCGACTTTGGGGGTCTGACATTCACTTAGCATTTTGGCCTCTGATTATTCCTTATTAATTTACTCAAATATCAATGCTATTTTTAAAGACTTAAAAATATATATTTCTAGCTTTTACTTTTTTCAGTGACAGACCTGGTCAGAATACCTAGTCTATTCCATTATTGAAAATCAGGTTCCCTAGGGTGCCTGGGTGGCTCAGTGGGTTGAGGCCTTTGCTTTCGGCTCAGGTCATGATCTCAGGGTCCTAGGATCGGGGCCCGGGTTGGGCTCTCTGCTCAGTGGGGAGCCTGCTTCCTCCTCTCTCTCTGCCTGCCTCTCTGCCAAATAAATGAATAAAATCTTAAAAAAAAAAAAAAAAGAAAATTAGGTTCCCTAATGTGATTTTTATATCAATTTTAATAGGCAAAGCACACAAAATCCCAACTCTCAGCTCAATTCTTGCTTAATCCACCTCCAACCATGTGTGCTACCAGCTGTTTGCCAAATGCCATTTAATTGCTAAGGAAGTGGGAAACCATTGTCTGTAATTAAGAAGATTTGCTGGTTAGAGAGATATTTTCTGTTGCTTTTACCTTTTCCAGTATGTGAGATCTAAAAAGGAAAAAACTGGAGTTCTGTTAGAGCCAGAGGCCATCTCTGTATCTGAGCCATCATCTGACTGGTTACTATAGCAAGGAGACTGAGCTGGGGAGGCACTTGAGGTGGTACTGTGAGCATCAGAATCTGCAATAAAGAGAAAAAAAAGTATAATTTCATTAAATGCAACTAAGGCTCAGCATAAAAAACTGTGAATGAATTAGCATAAAGAAAAAAGAATTTATTATTTTTAATTTACTTACTTACTTACTATTGGTATTTGAAGACATGTATACTAAAGTATTTCTAAAAGAAAAAGAGGACAAAAGCCTCCAGAAGATAAGAACAGAAATACCTTTCCCCATTCTTCCCACTAATAAAGTACAACTAAACACCCTGGATATTACATATAAAACAAACCTCAAGACTCTGAAAATGTGGCAACAATTAGAGCTCAACCCAAGGAAAGACACGGTGGTGAATTCCCTAGTATTTATGGATTTTCTTTTTACCTCATAAATCCCAGTCTTGAAGATATAAAAGCCAGCAACCCAGAAACGCCAATGGGCATAGACCCACCCCCCCAAAAAAGAAAAAAGGTGCCAAGAAAACCCTGCTCTCTAAACAAAAAGCCAGGTGGAAAGTGGCAGCCTAACAAGACAGGAAACTTTTACTAGACATAACCACTCTACTCAAGCACCACAGAAAAAAAGAGGCCCCAATTGCACCCACCCTAGCACAGGCCAAGTGGGGAGCCTAAGATTTCCATCCTCGTAAGGCTGGTATGAAACCCTCAACAACTCCACTAGGGCATTAAGGAGAAGTGTGCTGAAGAGTCAGGATGTTCACCACGGCCCACCAGGAATGAGTACTCCCACCATGTGGAGCTTTAACTCCCACTTCCCCATCCCATAGCAATGAGGAGCTCCTCCCACCTCAGGTGTCAATGGAGGTGGGGGGGGGGGAGAACCTGACTATTAATACCACTGGGCATTAATTTTTAACACCTCTGCTACAGGGGTGTCCAAAAAAGCCAGTAAAATAAAAGGTTTAAATAAGATCTGTAACGTAATTTTTAAATGCCCAGGTTTCAATTTATTTTTATTTAAATTCAATTAACATATACTGTATTATTAGTTTCAGAGGTAGAATTTAGTGATTCATCAGTTGCATACAACACCCAGTGCTCATTACTTCAAGTGCCCTCCTTATTAAGGCCCCATCACCCAGTTACCCATCCTCCCACCCAACTGCCAGCAACCCTGTTTGTTCGTTAGAGTTAAGAGTCTCTTAATGGTTTGCCTCCTTATTTTCATGTTTTTTTTTCCCCTTTTCTTCCCCTATGTTCTCAGTTCTGTTTTTAAATTCCACAGGTTTCAATTTTTAAAAATGCCTCAGAGGAGCGCCTGGGTGGCTCAGTGGCTCAGTTGGTTAAGCGACTGCCTTCGGCTCAGGTCATGATCCTGGAGACCTGGGATCGAGTCCCACATCGGGCTCCCTGCTCGGCGGGAAGCCTGCTTCTCCCTCTCTCACTCCCCCTGCTTGTGTTCCCTCTCTGTGTTTCTCGCTGTCAAATAAATAAAATCTTAAAAAAAAAAAAAATGCCTCAGAGGCGCTCGCTCTGTCAGTTAAACACCCAACTCCTGACTTCAGTTCAGGTCTTAATCTCAGGGCTGTGGGTTTCGGCCCTATCTAATCTAATCTAACCTAATCTAATCTATCTTCTGTCTATTTATTTATTTTTAAGAAACATTTGGATTTCTTTTTCTTAAGATTTTATTTATTTGACAGAGAGAGATCACAAGTAGGCAGAGGGGCAGGCAGAGAGAGAGGAGGAAGCAGGCTCCCTGCTGAGCAGAGAGCCTGATGCGGCCTGGATCCCAGGACCCTGAGAGATCATGACCTGAGCGCTGAAGGCAGAGGCTTCAACCCACTGAGCCACCCAGGCGCCCTCGGTGCCATTTTAAACTCCACACTGGGAATGGAGACTACTTAAAAAAAAAAAAAAAAAAAAAAAAAAAGAGGGGCACCAGGG